>VYXB01004993.1:494078-531444 GCA_013397135.1 Pachyramphus minor | reverse complement strand
AAAGAGAGGACAAAAGTGATGTGCTCAGAGTTGGTTTGGTTTCAATCCACACCATAAAACCCATCCATCTCAAAGCCCTTCCAGCAGAGCCCAGCATGCACCTTTGACACTGCACATCACACCAGCAGGCCTGGAGCAATTTGATGTTTGGTATCAAGCAGAGGCCTTATTAAAAAGCTCTCTTGTCATGATCTATCCAAAGAGAAGCCTTTTGTCTTTCCCTGCTTGCTGGCTATGCTCATTCCAACACACTTGCTCATCTCTTTCAAGAAGAGGATTAATGGAGGATACCTGTGCTTTGCAGGTGACTGAGTGCCTTTGCTTGAAAAATGTGCATCCCATAAAGGCATGAAGTAAGTCCAGCTGAGTGATGATGGTCTCACAACTTCCCACAGGGGTGGCCACCCACTTACCCTACCCTTTAAATCAATAATTTGTCTTTAACCTTTTCCTGTTTCCAGAAAGCTGGAAAATTGAGTTAGGTAAAGAGGACAATGCTCTAGTTTAAAGACTCTGAGCTTTTTTCCTGATTGAGGAAAGGGCTTCGGAAGGCAGTGTGGAATGGAGAAGGTGGCAACAGCCTGGGAAGAGAAAATCTGGGATTTATTTGCACTGGCCTGCATCTTGTGTAGCTTAATTCCCTTTACTGCCCCTAGCTTCATTCCCATTCCTTCACTAGCTTGGCTATTTACATTAGTTATTCCCTGAACTGAAGCTGCTTTTACAGTTTGATGACACCTGCTAAAATTCACCATAACCAATATTTGTTAATTCATCATAAAAATTTTGTGTTAAAACACAAGTGTTCAATTACTTTTATGTAGTCAGATCACTGAATTCAATATTCCCACATAACTTAGCATGTCCCTGCTTTAAAATATATGGATGCTACTTTGGAATCTCTTTTAATTCTGTCTGATACATACAGGGCTGCCAAGGATGAAGGTTTTAATGTTATCATTTAAAGCTAACATAGTGCCACATCCCATTAGCAAAATTAGGGCAGAACATTCAGTGACTTCAGTTCAATGAGAATCTGTACCTTTATGGGCATTAATTATTCCACAATTGGGATTTAGGGAAGATACCCTCAAGGAATCAAAGTGAGTTAAGCATCCAGCTCATTTCTGTTCATGAGATTTGAGCTCTTCATTTCTCCAAGCTCTTTTGCAAACATCGGTCTAACTTTATGTCAGTTCCAGCTCAAGACAATCCACAGAGAATAGACATGCTAATAAATTTATAAATCTTGACCTTTTTTCCCTGTAGTACTTAATTCACCAGTTTCCAGCCTAGCAGGATGCTAGTAAAGCAGAACTGGAGGTATGCACTACTTATGCCTCTTTTTTTCACCAAGTAGGATGTGAAAATACCTAAGAAGCAACCAGCCCCATTCTTCACACAGGTATGAGAAGTTTGACACAAAAATTGGAAAGATAATAAATAATCTGATATGTATTTCACACTATACAACAATGTATCCACCAGCAAAGTTTAGTTGGTTTCTCAAAACCATCCTGAGCCCTACTCTTCCTGTCTCAAAGCACAATTATAGCTGAAGATATCATGAACTCAAAATATTTTACCATGTTTAGGAGAAAACAATGGTGATTTTGATCTTGGTGGATTTTCTGGCCGAGGAGCCACCAACTGGACAGGCCGCACGTGTTTATCCAGCAGCTTCTTGAAGCAAGACTGCCGATTCTCAAACATGCTCCGAACGTTCTCAAGCTTGACCTGCACCGACTGGATCTGGCACTGCAGAGAGTGGAGAAGACTCTTGTGATCAAATAACCACCATTATTTTGCACTTTGGCCCAAAACAGAGGATTATAAAGGTGACAACATCACATCACAGCCCAACCTTGCTTTTTACTTGTGTACGGAACTAGAAGGGTTACTTACCTTCAACTCAGATGTTAAGACTGACTCAAAATCGTAGTGTAGGGCTTGGGGATCATAGTTTAAGTAGGCTGAAGAGTTTTCAAGAAATCTTTCTATGTCCTGGAGAGCTTTCTGAGCACCTTCTTTAGACTGGCACTTATCCATTTGCTGGTTGGCAAGCAGGTAGGCACCTTCGTCACAGCATTGCAGAGCCTGGTAACAAGCATAGGGCAAGCACAGGGAGCCAGACTGTCAGCAGCACCCCTACTACAGCAAGGTTCTCATGAGGAATGTAATTTACTGGATCTATATTTTCAGTGTGGAGCTAAATAGCACTCCTAAAGACCTCAGCAGTTACTGTGTTTTGATTAGAAAGTAGAAAGGCTACATTTTTCTGGAGGGTGATTGCATCCCTCAACATACCCAGCCCTATTGTGCACCCACTTGTACCTGTATAAAACCAGTGGTATAATGGACACAGAAGCACTATTTAGTGCATAGTTGAACCAAATGATAAGCAGATCTTAACTTACTCAGCTCAGAAAGCTGAAGTGGGCACTGTGGAGTTTACAACAAGACTGTCAGATTTCTTGAGATGAATAAACGCCTGGCTCAATGCAGACCTCAACTGAGAGGAATGATCAAAAGTAATTGCATTCATGTTTTTAAAAATAATAAGGATTTTTAAATTGCAGTCTGAAGTTCAACATTTAACATGCACAGGTAACAGGTGAATGCCAGGCTGGGGTTCATCTGGCACTCACATACTGTGGTGTGCAGAGGTGCACAAGGATGCTCCAGCCAAGAACGACAGAGAATCTCCAATGCTATGAACAGGAAGAGAGGCCATGGAAAGCAGTATCATGCTGTGCTCCAGCAAAGCCCACAGGCTAGAACCCTGACACCAACCAGGACTGCAAGGAGTCCAGGAGAGGCTACTGCTGCACAGCTCAGAGACTGTTAAGGAACGGTCTGTCCCCACAGCCTAGTGCAACACTGAAGCAGAGCACACAGAGAGAAAAAACAAGTTCCCCAGTTCCCTGAAACAGTGAAAGGGAACAGGGTCAAACTTCACTGTTTCTCTTAATGGCCTCAAGCATATTACAGCCGTGTGCCTTCTGGCCTAATTACTGTGAATTTCCCTAAATGAATATTTGATGCTGATTAAGATATCAGAGTGTTGGAACCACATGACTCCACTTCCATGCTAGCACACAGCAGCTGTGCCTATCTACCAATCTGTCACTTTACTTTACACTGAGCTATGTTCATTCCTAATAAATCACTCAGAAAAAAAGGGCTGGATTTTATCTGAAACCCCTACTGCAGTGGGTGTGAAAACTTTCAAAAGTCAATGAATACATGGATGCAGCATGAAAGCACAACCAAGAGCAGCACCTGAACTTTGGTGTTCTGAATTGCCCTCCAGATATACCCACCTCCTTCCGCTGACTTCACAGCACCAGCAGATACCTGTTTACTAACTTCCCCAGGAAAGTGAGGTGTGAGGCACTCCTCCAGCCTCTGGGGGACACTTTCCTAACTGAAGCAAAGCTGCAAATTTCAGGTGCTTCCAGCTAAGAGATAGTGAGGATAACCCCACGGAGAAGGTAACTATCTGCTTCTCAGAGCACTGTGTCTCTGAACTCTACCTGCTGAAGGCGGGTATGAAGATCCAAGGTCTTCTGCAGTCTCATCTGCTTCCTTTTGATCTCATCAGACAAGACATCAGAATGGTGCCGCAGCTCATTGCATTGCTGGCAGATTAGGTTGAGTGCGTAGTGATGATTTGCTGCTAGCTGGTGTCCATGCAGTATCACCACCTGAGCCTTCCCTATCAGATCCTTCGGTGAAAGGAAGAGAATGGATTGCACACTTTGTGAAATAATGTCAAAATATTTACATATAACAGCACACACTTCCTTCTGTTACCAGATTTCAGGCACACATGGAGATAAAGGCCACTAGGAATAGCCAGAATGGGTCAACTACACAGGATAAAAGGATACCATCATCTGGGGGAAAAAAACCCCAACTTTTGCTATCCATAAAGAGGATGAAGAAGAAAACAGCATTTCTCCAAACTAGCAATGTTGTGAGTGCCTGCTGTCTCCGGGAAGCACACCCTGAATAAAATGCAGCTGATCCCCAGTTTAAGCACACTATGTTCACAAGCATCAAAAAGAATTGGAGCAGTTAAGGTTTAGGGTGAAAACAAACCAGGCCCTTTGTAGCAAATCTTGATGTACACATTATCTTGTTTGTACACCTTGGTCAGTGTAATGGTTACGGGTTTCTCCAGGGCTGGTTTTCTGCTGGGACTGCTTCCCTGCTGCACCCTGCCTGCCTGGCCTTTTGTTCCTCCTCCCTCTCTCCACAAACACTTCTTCCAAATGGACAAGAAGCTTTAGACCTTTCCCTAAGACTCTTATTTTTCCATTTTCTGTGCCCAGATCCCTCAGGATTTCTCTGCTGACCCGGGCCCGTGTGCCAAGCATATCCCTTTGCAAAAGCCATGTCCTCAGTTGGGCTCCTGTGAATCATCACTCTTACTTCCCCTACATCTCTTAGTCTTCACCCACATGTTAAGTCAGAGACATGTTAGGATAGCAACTTTTTTTGCCTCTCCATGTGCCTGGTAACAAGTCTCTCTCTATTAGCACAGCTACAGCACTTAAAATATAAATCATTTTTCTTCCAGCTTGTTAAATCCCACGCCTCCCCCATGTTCAGACATTTATCTGTTCCGGATTTTCATGGTGGCTCAGCAATTTATTTTAACTATGATAATTAAATACCCTGTTTCTGGCTTTCAGAGTGATCACAGCATTGCTGCACAGAGCAAAGACATGAAATCGATCCTTTCGTGCAGCCACTTGCCAACAAATTACACCAGAATCAGGTAACTTCAGGAAACACCTCCTACCACAAACACAGAATGTGGTTCTTGTGTTTCATCAGTGCCTCTTTCTGTGTAAGATTATCTCACCTGAGCCATACCATCGAAATGATCCAAGTCCTTGAGCCTCTGCTTCACTTGGGCAACACTGTCCCCAGTGTCCGGCAGCTCCGCTTGCTGACCCATTAAAAATTCAATGGCATTCTTGACCTAGACACAAAGAAGAAGACTGCTGCAAAGGGATACAAAGCACAGGCAGAAAATCATTCTGAGACCAAAATTAATCACACTTTAGCTAAGATTGCTAAATCCAGTAATAAAACTACAGTCCAAGAATTAATTTCTAAATTCAGAGATGCTTCTATCAGCAAAATCCATGCAGCTGCAGGGTAGGGATACCTAAATTAGCTCTGAATGAGGAAACACAGTGGTCTTCCCAAGCTAGCTAACTCTGCCAGAGTCAAGGAAAAGCAGCATAATTTAAATACTCTCAAAATAAAAAGCACAAAACTTCCTTCCATTTCATCTCCAACTCTCCCTTCTGCCAGTGGAAGTGCATCTGATCATACCTCTTGAAAACTTTGCTCAAACTTCCACAGTTGCAAATATTGTTCCATTTTTAACTGGTGTTTTTCCCAGAAGCCATCAAAAGCAGTCTCCATCTCACGCAGCTGACCAAGTAACCTTGAGGACAGCAAAAGGATAAGATTGGAACAATTTGTAAACAGAGGACAAACAGAGATGGACAAGCTGCAAAGATCACCTATTCAGATCTTCTGGACCCAAGGTCTCAGAAGAAGTCAACAGACATGTATGTATGACTTGAGAAGATCTCAGAGAGAATTTTAATGAAATCATCACTGCAGATGACAGCACCTGTGTGAAGCAGTTCTTGCTATCTCCATTTATCTCAGTAATACCTGGGAGCCTGGCACTGAAGAACTCTGCATTTGCTCCACAGCCTCATTGTAACAGTGGGGGTGAAAATCAGAGCAGGTCTAAACCAACTGATAGAAGTCACACAGCAACTTAATGGGATTGGAACAAAATTCTAGTATCTTTGTCTTTGGTAGATGATCTAAACAACACATCTACTCCTAAATAACTTGAATGTTTCCACTGAAAAATCAGAGAAATAAGAAAGTGGACTCACCTACCGATTCACAGTCTCCCAGTCTCCAGGCCTCTCATGGTGCTGGTCCTGACTGCATTCCCCAGAGTCAGGCTCTTCAAAACTGCTCAAAAGCAAGTTTCCTTCTTTTGTGACTGCTGTAATATCTTCCTGTATAACACAAAACATTTCTGATTTAGGCTACTTATTATGAGGTAAGGATAAATAATTTTGTGTTTCTCCTGCCTTAGTTTCCTTGTGCGAAATGAAGCACCAATATCCATCAGACCAAAGGACTCCCAGAAGATGTTTTAGTTCCCTTAACATGGAATTAGCCCCTGGAGCTGCAGGAGGCAGCAAAATGATTTGAGAGGCAGGAGGACAGCACTGCCACGGCTCTCTCCTGATGAGCAGGTGGGGGTTGTATGAGACATCTATCCACAAGTTCAAGTCTTCAAGCAAGTAGGCTGTGCTTCTCCATTGAAAACCTGACAGCAGGTTGTAGAAAGAGCACCCCATGGTGGGACAAAGCTGGGACTGAGACCACATAGCAACATCACTTACTACAACCTCTATATACAAAATCAACACTTCCAATGCAACACCCACTCGCAGACAATTTAAACCCTTAGTGTGTTCATTAGCATCAGCTGAGGTGCTTTGTGCTGGGCTGGGCTCAGCCCCAAAGCAAACAGGTGCGTTTAGTCAATTATTTTCAGGAAAAAGAGGCCAAACACAGAGATGAGAAAGAGGGAGAAAATACATGTAGATGATGAACAGAGTGAGAAGAGGCCCTGTGTATGATCATATTGGACAGCCCAGGTACTGGAGGAGTAAGAGCCCATCCTAAGAGATGGTCAAGTTTCCATTGCAAGAGAAACAACAGCAAAATGACTTCAGGAGAAGATATAGAAAACCCAGACTTGCTTAAATGTCTGCCTGCCCCTGACAGCTCATGGCAACCTAAACATAACATCATCTTCAAGGCAGCATCCCAGGAACAAGGCATAGCTGCAGGAGTGTCTCCTCTACCACATGCAGTGTCCACTGCTGGTTTGCAACCCTATCACTAAAACAGCCTGGAAGATGACTACAAGGCAAAAACCCTGTCTCCTTTTGATAAATAATTATCCAGGAGACTCAGAAGGGAAGAGGAATTATGCAGCATGCTTTAGTCTGCAGGTGGCTGTTATTTCATCCTCTTACATCTCACTCTCCAGAGCCCCACATTCCTCTTTGGATTCAAAGCTGTTCATTATCCATAAGGCAAAGTAGCCTGACTGTCAAACAGGTGTTAACTTGACTTTTTCCCATTCAGTATATCAAAGAGGTTAATTTCTTAGTTACTTTGTTTAATTAGTTTCTGTCATTTTTTGATTGTGCTTGCGACCAGCTTCTGTTCAGCATCATAGCTACATAAATTATTCTGATCAACTCATTATTTGAATTCAGCAATCAGCTGTACCAATCTTGGGGTTGTCATAAAAGAGATAAGGATCCCTTGTCTTGCTGTCACCACAATCTGTGCACAGTTTCTCATCTGCTTTCATCTTTCATGGTCTTAGAAGGAACATAAGAAAAAAGCCAATGAACCTCATTTCAGTCAAAAGCCAACGGGTGGTTTTGGTATTTGAAATTAATAGTTCAGGAATTAAAAGCAAGAGATGCCTTGTACTGAGTGCTGCTGTGCTTTATATGCAAATGAAAACACATTACTGGCTTTATTTCTCCACAGGGGCATGTGTGTATTACTGGCTGGTTTATAGACAGAAATACATTGTGCAGTCGATATTTGCCCCGTGTACTTTGGCTACATTGTCCTCAGCTTGAAACTTAAGTCAGTAAGTCATATTGCAATAGATGTAGCTGCTGTTTTATACTACTCTGCTCATTTTCAAAGAAGAAATAAAGGCCCATTGACAGGATCTATAATGATACTTTCTATACATGCACAAATACATTTAAGCCTACACACAGCACACTTTGGACGTCATTTTCAGTATTTCTTACAAACAGATTCCTGGGAACTCGCTGTCAAGTGAATGACAAATGATTATTAATGAAAACAGATACATTTCTTTGACTTTGGTAAATAAAACCTGTCACAAAGCAAAAGACCTCATTCTTCAGCCACACAGAATGACTATTAACACAGGAATCACTTCTGAAGTGAGAGTTTGGGAACACACCCATGCTGCTCCCCATGCAGGAGCAGCAAAGACAACAGCTTGATAAAGCAGCAGCTAGTTGCACTAAAGCTTCCACTGACTTCTATAATACTATTAACCACAATCAAAAATAGGTGAAAAAAATGTAAAATATTAATGAAACAAATGTTGTTTAGGCAAAAGATGAAGGCTCACATGAAGACAGGGACTGCATCGTGAATGCCTGTACCATGCCCTCACGCAAAATCTTCACCTTGGATGCTCTCCAGCACAGTTCCCTTAAGTCCCCTCAGAGAAGCTGCATCAGGCAGAGGGACCAGGGGACAAACCATCCCTCCAGACCTGCTGATGAGCTTTGCATGCATCTTTCTCCAGCCACAAGGGTGAAGCAGAGGGGATCCCAACTGAGGGCATGCAGGTGACAGAGCCTCCCACCACCCTCCTGGCAGTGAGACTTGCTAAGCCCATGGGAGGAGCAGGCTACAGACACCGGCTGCTGCAGCCAGCAAGGAGGCGGCAGCTGAGACAGTTTGCTGGATGCTGGCAGGGTAGCTTGCTCAAGTGGATGGCAAATGTATGGGTAACACACAGAAACAGTCACTCTGCGTTCTGCTTTTTCTGTCAACACGTACACATGCATGGGAGGGAAGGAGGAGTGTGCAAAACAAACAGGCAAAACAAACAGGCAAACACCAGAAATCCCATCTTGCGGTGCAAACAGTGGAGCTGCTGGTGAGACACACCTTGAGCTGGTAGTACTTCTCCGTGCGCAGGGCCAGGATGCGCTCGATGGAATACATGTCATCCGGCAGCTCGGTCTCCGCCAGCTCCATGCCAAAGGACTGTAACATCTGGGCAATTTCCTTCACAGTTAGTGCAAAACTCTCTATGGCCTGGTGGGAGACGATGATTGCAATCAGCTGGGGGTTCAGGGTATTCCTGCATCTCATTAAGAGCGTGTGAAGAGCCAAGGCTGAGATGTGCAAAGGAGCCCAACAGCTTGCCCAGAGAGAGGTGGGTGGGATGTCCATGGCAGACAGAGTGGACATCCCACGCTTGGCCAGGTGGCTTGTGGTGCAGAGTGATCCGCAATAGGATTGTATTGGGCAGATACTTCATGCTTTGCTTTCTGCTGTTCTTGTACATTCTGAGATTGTTCCTACCACATGCTGGAGACCTACAACAGAAGCCACCCTAAGATCCACCTCACATATTCCTGTAATTCCTCTTCTATTATCCTTCTCCTCTGATTAACTCACACAAGGAGCCACCACCAGGCAGTGGGGTTTGGAGTTGTGTTTGGCTTCTTGGTGATGGATGTTTCCATTTTTGCAAGCCCAAATGGTGGGTTACAGGCAGCCTGACACCACAACCACCTCATCCACATATTAACCAAGAGGACAAGGGACGGAGCTAAGCAGAGTGCCAGAGACAAACTGAAGACAGTGGGATGGAAATAAGTGCCTTTGGTAACTCCCCAGCATATCCCAGCCAGCCAGTGGGAGCTCTGGGCACCAGGTGGCTCCCACACCACTGGACAAGGTGGGGGGGGTCTCACACCCGGGTTGGCGCTCCAGTTCCGATTTTGAGAACATGGTAATCATAGAATCATGGAACCATTTAGTTTGGAAAATAAACTCAAATACATTTCTTTTTAAAGCATTTATTTTCCATGGAAATTTCAGGAAATGTTTCATGACCACACTACAAGGGAATTTTGAGAGAAGGGTTTCAGATGGCACATCTACTGTAGGCAGTTATGGTATAGAAACTATGTTTTTCTTACATTTACATGTTTTGTCATTCATTTTGTCATTTTTGTCTCAAAGTGTGAGAGTCATGCCATTATCACTTTAACACATCTTGAAAACAAGGTGAACCAAGAGCAAAAATTCTTCAAAAATCATTAATTTGGCAGTGCATTAGTGTAAACTGTCAAAAAGTTAATGGCACAAGCAATAGCTTGAATTATTTCAGCTATAGTCTTGTGCTTTTGTCTTCATACTGAGCTCCACACCTGGTAGTGTGGATGACGCTTCAGGGCAAGGGGAACTGGGATGTCTGGTACATTTTCCATTAATGCTTTAGTTTGTTGGGAAGGTAACTGGGAATCCAACCTGCCATTCATCTGGGAGGCAACATCCCAGAGAAAACCAAGAGTGTGCAGGAAACACAGAAACATATGGCAAGGCACAGCTCAAGGAATTAAATGCCCGATTCCTGGCAATATTAAAGGAAAATTCTCTTAAGGAAAGGAAAAAAAAAATAAAAGGCAATTTTCTGAATCCTCTGCATTTGGTCAGTATGAAGAATGCAGTCTCATTGCCCAGTTCCCAAACACAGTTCTGATATTAATCACATGAAGCAACCATTATGAAAAAAGAAAAAGCCTATTTTGTATCTCCCATTAAGAGAATTTTAATAAAGATTTATGAAGACAGGTCTTCCGGAAGCAGTTTCAAAAGGAGCCTGAGGGATTTAATCATCCTTGTAAACCCAACGAGTCCTTAATGCCACTTGGCTCCCTTGCGTATCTCATCCAGCAGCTATAGCTGGTTTCAGGGGTTACTCTCAGCTACCTACTGCTCACTGCCTTACTGAAAACCTTTCTCAGTCACTCCCAAACACCAAGAGCCCAGCCCCAGTACGTACAGTCCTGAAGATGACCCACTCGCTGTGGCAGTACTCCAGGGTGCCCCCGAACTCCGGGGTCAGCTGCTGCTCATCGATGTACGTCAGCAGGTCACTCACCGAGCTCAGCATAACAACCTGCAGACAAGGGAACTCCGTTAGCTGGGTGAGCACTGCTTCTGCCCAGGTCACAGAGACTAAGCTTACTGATCTTTTATGCATCTAAAAATTGGGTTTGCTCTAAATACTGTTCTAGAGCATGGCTTTATTCTTATGTTTATGGCTCAACACGGCTTTTATTTGGTGTATTTGACCATTTCGGTAAGCCAGCCCTGATGTCCCAGGTGCTTTCTTCCTTAAATGCAAAGCGCAGTGAGATGCTGCAGTATCTGACTACAGATCAGAGCTGAAAGCAAAAGTGATGCAGGTTTAACCAAGGGATGACCAGAAAACTGCAAAACAATACATATATTTTAATAAGTTATGAAGCATTGACCAATTTCACACAAATATATACTCATGAGTTTTTGTGTGTCTAGATCTGCAATGGGATATGTCACGAATGTACAAAACTGTGCAAATGACAAACAATTTAGAGAGAAAAATGTAAATTTTGTGAAAATCATACTATTTCCTAAAGGAAAATATTGATTTCTGTGTTTGTAATTGCATCAACCTTAGATTCTATAAATTTACTTTTCTTCTCTTAATTATTCTCATTATATCCTATAATCAAGGTGGTTTGAGAAGTCTGGAAATTTTAACTTGAGAATACAAAACTGGTTGCTATTTCAGAAACAAATACCAACATAGTGTTGGTATGGAGCCTACACTTAGATGAAAACGGGTGGAATTCATAATAAAGCTTGAGTAGACATGTCTTTTGACTTTTCAGATGTTAAACAAACTCCTGAGTATGGATTTATCCTCCCCAAAAGCATGCAGCCTATATAGGGGATGAGGACAAGCTGAGAAACCCATCACCCACTACCATGGGCATGCTCTGTGGAGAGCAAACTGTGCTCAAGGGAGCTGGAAAATGCTACAGGAGAGATTTAGTGGAGAGTGATTTGGTGGAAACAGGGCATTTCTGGCAGAGACACTGTGGTCACTCTTCACAAAGAATTACAGAATGGTTTGGGTTGGAAGGAAACTTAAGACCATATTGTTCCAACCTCTTGCCACAGACAGGGACACCTTCCACTAGACCAAGTTGCTCACAGCCTGGCCTTGAACAATTCCATGGATGGGACATTCACAGCTTCTCTGGGCAATCTGTGCCAGTGCCTCACTACTCTCACAGGGAAGAATTTCTTCTTAACATCTACATCTCTCCTCTTTCAGTTTGAAGCCTGTCCTACCACTCCATGGTCCTTGTACAAAGTCCCCCTCCGGCTCTCTTGGAGCCCCTTTAGGCACTGGAAAAGGGCTCTAAGGTCTCCCCAGAGCCTTCTCTTCTCCAGGTTGAACAACCTGAACTCCCTCAGAGTGTCTCCATAGCAGAGATAATCCAGCCCTCTGAGCACTTCTGTGGCCTCTTCTGGACTCGCTCCAGCAGGTCCATGTCTTTCTTATGTTGGGACACCAGCAGAGTGGGACACTGTCAGCCCCTGACCTGAGTTGTACAGGCAGCCCCTGGTCATGCACAGACACAACTCTGCACACTCTTACCGGTAACTTGAGTAGAAAATCCTCCTGACTGAACCGAAATCCAATGTCAGTGAAGGTGCGCTGGAAAAACCCCGTGGGACGAAGAACCATCACTAAGTGCAGGTTCCCTGGGAATGACGCCTGTAAGGAGACAGAGATGACATTCACCTTGGGGATGTGGCAGGTCGAACAACAGCTTTCAAATGCACTGAAAAGAGGGGATTTTTACTATTTTAGTATTATTTTTTGATTGCTCCTGATGGCTTTTCTTTATTTTAAAAACAGGAGGGAAACACTGTAAGCAGTTTGGAGGCACAAGGCCTAAGTGCAGGAGGGTTGTCAAGTCCCACTTCCCTTTGGAGCAGGCAGAAGTTCAGCCATGCACCTTGGAGGGACACTTATTATAAACTTTAATAATAGACACACTGTTCATCATTATAACTTGGAGAGTGAAATTACAACTTAGCAGAGAACAGCAGGCTGGAACATCGAGAGGAATGACAGATTGAAGAAGTAAAATTTATTGCCAAACTTGCTAATCATCCCATAACTGCATTAAGCACACTCGTCTTGTCCTTGGTAATTACCAGGCAACATTTAATTTGTGGCAAGAATTTGGAATTTCCTGTCTACGCTGCTGGAGCCTTTTTTCAAGCATATGGTTGGCAGGTGCATTTTCAAATAGATCTGTGAAAAGGGTGCTTGAGAATGAAAAAGAATTTTTAAGAAAGTAGGAGTCATATCATTAAATTATGGATAAGCATATGATGAAAAGATTTGAGTTAATTAAGACATATGATTTACTCTGGGATCCTGCCAGGCCAGGTTACATTTCTCCATATATTCCTCCTTGTATTATCCTCCTCCATGAAATACCATAATAGTATCTATACCAAGGGTGAGAATAATGAATGTGTTTAGGTATTTTGCACTGCAGGGCACTTAATCTGTGCACCCAAAACAAAGATCACTCCCATAAACATGCATTAGTGTTGTTCAAAACAGCCATGATTTACTGTTGAGATCTGACATCCATGAACTCATTCACTGTCACTCATTTTCCATGTTTTCTTTGGTAGGAAGGCTCAGATTGTGGTTTCCACTGCCCACAACTCCACTTCAAAATGGACAGTGACTTTTAGGATCATACAGGCCACATAAATTCAATATATTGATCCACTGTTATTTTAAGAAGGAACAGAAAAAAAAATTAATGTGAATGAAATGCCAAATTCATACCCTTTGGAAGTCAACAAGAATGGTGCCGGGGATAAGGATTTGGCACTAGAATCAACAGCAAACCATTAAATAACAGAGACATTTGTGCTGGCTCCAGGCCCTGAGTCCTGTGCTCCTGGGTAGCACGTAACATCTCCAAAAAGTCTGCTGTCCCCAGGCACACAGGGATGGCTACAGCCATGTCAGACTCAAGGAACCAACTTCCATTTCCATGACACCTGTAGGTGGAACAAAGGTCTAAACGCGGCCATGGAGTCACCAAACCTTGGCAGCTCTGAGACAGGGCTTGCCCAAGAAAGTGTGGGCGAGAACCTGCAGGAGATCCAGGTTCAGCTCCCTGCTTAATTAGCTCTACAAGGAAGCTCATCTCTCCTGCAAGACAGCCCTGAGGAGGCCTCCAACAGCACAGCTAATAGGTGCTGCTCATCATTTTTATCTTGATTCTCCCATATTACTAGAAAGAAAATCATCCACAGACCACTGGATATCTCAGAGGAGTTGGAGTGGTTCCTCACTTTGAGAAGAAACTCTGCCTGGGCTGTAGCAACCTTCACTGAGGAAAGCACCACCAGAACTGGCACAGGTTTGTAGACCATGCTGTAAATTCTCAGTTCATTCAAAATGTCTAATATTTCATTGGAAAGTCTCTGGTAAGCTTGACACTCATCCTCCAGCGTGTCCCAGAGAAGCTGGCTGCCTTTCCCACCTCACTGTTCTGGCTCTCTACTGGAGCCAGTAAATGCTCCTACTGCTCTTCCCAGGCCTGTTGGCTGGCCTTTGACACTGGCACATCCCACAGCACTGGGACATCCCATGGAGAGACCTGTCAGTCTGTATTCATGACCTTGTTGTGCCCATCCCTGCAGAGCTGTGAGTACATCATGTGTTAGTCCCTCATGCCCACCCTTATGTTCCTGTTTGCCTCATTCTACATCCTCATCATTTCCCAGTCCTGCAGACAGGACAACAGTAGCATCCCCCAACAAGGTTTCAAAGATCTCACCAAGGAGCCACAACGAGCTGCAGACCTCAGAGGGTAGGATGCTGTTCCTCCAAGGTGGGCCCTGTGCTCCGGCCGTTAATGGCTCAAACTGACTTGAACTAAAACCTTGTGAGGGCAATGGCCTTACAATACTTTAGAGGATCTCAGAGGATGGAATTTGAGGTCTTTCTGCATGGTTGTGAGTTCACTGCACGTGAATCCAATGGTGAAGTTCCACAGAGCTTTGGGAAAGTTGCTGTTTCCAGTTCAGAAACAAAACTGCCTGTTCAGGTCTATGAACTTTAGGCTCCTACCATGATCCCCTTCAGAAAAAAATGCATTAGGAATATCTTTGAGAAGAACAACAAGTCAGAAGTTCCTCTTCCCTTGGTCTTACCTCATTATCTCCCTTCATCCCCCGTTCTCTTTAACCCTGTTCAGCTCTTCAAGCTTTGCTGTCTCCTACTCCTTCCAGTCCTTCTTACCATGCACCCTTTGGGTGCTCAGCAAATTCCCTGGAGAGAGGGCTGGGTCTCCAAACCATACTCCCCCATGGGAACCTGCAGACTTTGAATGTCTTCTCCTATAAGGCCTTGAGCAGGAAACCTACAGTTCCAGGAAGATGGACCAGCAACCAGGTTGCAAGCAGAGCTGCCTGCCAAAACTACACTGCAACAGTGAAAAGGTGTGAAACGCCTGTCTCAGAGCAAAGATGCCCTTGGACCCCTCTGGTTTCACAAATGCAGGATTGCCACCACATTCGACATTCCAGGACAGGTGATTTGATTTCTGTTCATTTTAGAAGGCATTTGGGGATTTTTCAGCTGATCTTTTATACACAGGATCAAGGTCAGCACTTACAAGTAGCTACAAAGCAAGAAACACAGCTTTGCAAATGATACCTAATGCATTTCAAGCATGGAAAAAAATGAACAAGCCAAAAAATAAGCTTGCAGAAAGACAGACACCAATCAAACCATGTCCTGTGCCTTCCTAGGGACTTAAGGGAAAGGATGAAATCTTAGAAAAAAATCACAGAGGTCAGTAATCCCTCAGTCATTCCTGAAGTGACTATATTTTTTTAAAACATTGCTACAATTCCAGTTTTACTCGGAACTGAAGTATAGATAAGTTTCCTGCAAGCTGAACTCTAATGCTACTGAAGGCACTGCTGCAAAAAAAAAGCAAAGACAAAAGGGTCCTTAAACTTGCCTTATGCTTTATCTTATAATTTATAACACTGCAAAGAATTGTGTGCATTTAATAAACTTGGGCTTACGTAACAAAACACCTAAAGAACCCTCTGAAGTCTTTGCCCTCTGCTACTCCTCTGCAGCATATCAGGAAAGGCAGGAAACTACCGGCGCAATTCCACTAAATCAGGCAGTTGGCAAAATTTCACTACTGTTAACTATCTCACTGACCAAAGCCCACACTCACAACATCCTTCCCCTTATAAGGACACAGATACATGTACCTTAAGGCCCCAGTTCAGCAACTTTTTAAAATGCACACTTAACTATAAGCACCTGATTTAATCAATATGGACAAACTGGGCTAATAAAGCACAAGAAAGAACATGCACTGAAAGCAGCACAGTTATTTCCTCCTTAGTGAATATCTCATCCTGACACACTAAGTGTGATTTTCCCCCTGGTTTTAGGAATTTGATTTTCAGAGAATATTCTTTGCTGCAGTTCACTGGGGCATCCCTGAGGTTGGTAATCAATAAACATAAAGAAAAAGTAGTATCTGTCAGTAAGTTTGCTTTTGAGCACCAGATTCTAAGACCAGTGGTCACCATACAGGTGCTGAAGTCAATGACTTTCTGCTGTCCCTTAAAGGAAAAGCATGTCATGCAACAAAATGCCAAGTACTGCTCATGTCAGCCTTTAACTTCCCTCAGAGCCAGAATGAAAATCCCAAGCACTCTGCTACCTTTATGTCAGCCGGCTGCATAATTAACCCCCCAAAGATGCTGTCAGCACCGCTGGGGCACAGACCCTACCCAGTGCTCCCTCCCTGCCAAAGGTTTTCCCTTCCTGAAGGAGCAATGATAGAGCCTTTCCCCGCGGTTGGAGGGCGCCGGGAGCAGCACTGCGGGGCAGCGGTACCCAGCGCCCGGCTGCTCCCGCACGGAGGATGCTACTAAAATTCACCCCGCGCTGCTGGATTCTAGCCGCTCCGGTCAATATTCCCTCTGCCTCCATCCTCCCCCCAGTCCAAAAAGGTCTCTGGCCGCCTCGGTGCGGTCCCCCCACCCCGTCCTTGGGCGCTGCAGCACGCCGGGCCCGGAGCCTTACCGCATCCCGGCCGGCCCGCCGCCCGCCCCGCCGCGGGCCCGCCTCCGCCATCGCCCGCGCCTTCGGGAGCGGATGGGATGGGGATGATCGGGATGGGGATGGGATGGGAGCCGCGCCGCTGCCCGAGCTCGCCCCGCTGCCAGGGGGGCGGGCAGGCAGCTGTACAGGCAGGCAGGCAAACCCTGCCGGCTCCCGGCTGGCAGCCCCGCTCTCCTCACCAGTGCCGGGTTTGCTTTTAAGGTGGAATGAAAAAAATCATCCTGCAGACGGGGCCAGCTCTTTCCTTCGAGGACTGGGCTTTCAGCTTAGAGCTTTCATCCTTCCCTTTCCCCCCTACCATTATCTCCAAGGTACGTTTTCAAGCTGTATTTCAGGGCGAAACTAAGGAAAGATGCCATGGCCAAAACCTGAGGCTTGACCCCGGCAGTAGGGCATTGCTTCCCAAAGCCAGGAGTACCAGCATGAGCCTGGTTTGCCCATGCAATTAGAGACATACACAAAGAGTTAAACCAAAAAATCTGTACAGTGTGATATAAAATTTTTTTCTGGATCAGATGCACAACCGCAGAGCTGCAATTGCATATACATGTGCTCAAAAAATAGGACACAGTCTGTACTTCAAATTCATCTCCTTTGCACTCCTTTATTCCAAAATTACACAATGATCAAAGAAGAAAGATTTCTCTTATTGCAGCATGGCTTATGGTTTATGATTGGAAAGAATTCAAGATTTAATATTTTGTTTTAGCTGCACAAAGGCAAGTGGAGATGCCTTCTGGATGCAGAGACAGCCTTTTATGGCCAGACCCTATTTTTAAGGCAAGATTCCCAAGTCTTAAGATTTAGTGGACACAGGTTTCCTGGTTCTCATACCTCATGTCATGGATAACCTCCCCACCATTTACATGGACAGCCCTGACACTGTCGGCAAAGTCACTTCTCCACACGGACACACAGCACATATAGCTACCCGAACAGGGTGCATGCTTAAAGGTCACCAATAATTAAATTTACTTTTTAAACACAAAATGAATGACACTGCTCTAGAAGCTACAAATTAGGACAGGATTTTTTCACATTTGAAACTTCCAAACTATGCAAAGAAACGACATCATCCTTAAAGGGTGCTCTTGGAACTAGCACCTGTTCAAACGCTGGCAGCAGAACTGAATTTTGATGATCACTTTAAAGAACTGCTTCTTAAATGCTGCTTCTTGTCTAATAGTATGGTAACCACATTTGGAAATTCAGTTTATAACATTTAGAAAAATCAGAACCCCAAATCCTGTCAACGGTATCTTATGCACACTGCAAAAAGGGAACCCTCTCTTCCTCCTACAAGATACTAACCAGTAAAATGCCGTCAAAGCCACATATTTTTAACACTAAGTTCCGCTGTACCAGTATTAACTACCTGAAATACTGTAAGATCTAACTTTATCTGATCTGACCAGAAACAGGTAAGCGTTTTCTTCCTCAGAACACACCATTTACTTCATTCTCTATCAGATGGATCGATGTCTTTAACTGTTCAATGATTATAAGCAGAAATAAAGGCAATAATAACACACCCAGATTATTTTCATTGATTTAGACATATGGCACGTTCTGATTGGGAAAGGATTTATCAATTAGCTCTACCTATCCATGTTAATAGATCCATGCATCTATTAACATGACTTTTTAATACCTCCATGCACTACTATAAATCCATGCTCTGATCCCATAAGACACAATGCACTGCTGAGTTGCAAAAACTGTACTTTTGAGATATGTTCAGACAGGATATGTGCTGATGATGTGTAGCACATAACATGTGTACTAGATTATATAAAACACATGAATGAATACATACACTTTTAAAATAGATTTTTCCATGCATGTCCACATACAAATGCTTGTGAAGCCTGTTTAAAGAACCTAAAACTTTCAGTCACCAACAATTAGGTAAAGTACAGTCTCACAAATAACCAATGTCTAGAAAGTAAGTATATGAAACCAAAGTTTCATCAAAACCCATCAAAAGCACAGAACGTGGCAAAAAACACACTTGCACCACTATAAAAAAGTACAAAACTATGCAAATGAATCAAACAAGCAAATTAATACTCAAACAGCTCATTTATGCACTCAAATTAATTACAGGGCCATAAACCAAAATACTACCTAAAGAGAAAGCAGAAGCATCATTACTCCAGGTTCCCAGTGTTTTATGAAAGAGATACATAATGGGCACAGTGACTTAGTACATTAAAAGAAATTAACATTAAAGAGGACTTACTGCTATTTTTTGGAGAGTCATTTTGACTGATGTCCATGTGTCCAATCTTCTATCCAAGATTAGGATAAATTTGGTGTCAGACTCATATTGACTGTCAGATAAGAAATAATAACCAGATATAACCAGATATAAATAATAACAAACAACCAGATCATATTTTGAGGAAATGTGACTGTTCCCCCCGAAAAAACCCTCAAACCCAAGAACACAGAATGTAAGCCACATTTTGGTATTTCCACAGTGGCTGAAATTCCCTTTGGAAAAAACTTTCCTGCCAGACTCTTTCCAGTGGTGCTCAGCAACAGGACAAGGGGTAATGGACACAAAGCAAAGCACAGGGAAGTCCATTTGAATATGAGGAGAAACTTCTTTATTCTTAGGGTGGCAGTGCACTGGAGCAGGATGCCCAGAGAGGTTGTGAAATCTCCTTCTCTGGAGATTCTAAAAACCTGCTGGGGGTTTTGAATATCTCCAGATATTCCAGTGCAACCTTCTCCAGGTGAATCTGCTTTAGCTGGGGGGTTGGACTAAATGATCTTTAAGTTCCCTTCCAACCTAAGCCCTTCTACGATCTCCACAGCTCCCTTCCCACTCCAACCTTTCTGTGATTCTGTGATTGTGGTAGCCCAGGGTTCAGCATCACTTTGAATTTTGTGGGAGGTGAAGACAGATTGCTGGAGACAACAGATTGCTCTTGAAACCCAAACTGGTCCTGAGAAGGATGCTGCAGAGGCCAGAGGCATCCATGCTCCTGCCCAGCAGCTCTGGGGTTGCCAGAAGTCTCCTTCAGCTGACGCCCCAAGACCTCCCTGCCTTCACTGCCCAGCTCTTCCAGCTGAGGGAGCTGCCTGCTTCCCAGGTTTCATCAATCAAGCCACGACTCCTGGCTTGTTTTGGCACAAGGCAGCAGAAGTAATGCCAAGCCAGGGAAGGGCAATGCCAGCTTGGCAGAGGGGAGGGGGGAGCTGGTGCTGAAACAGGTTGTTGTGGCTTCCCCAGCACCTCCCGCAGTCCCACTGGGGAGGCAGCGATTGCTTGGAGGCACTTTCCGACACACTCTGGTTTAGCTGGCAAGCACAGGCTTCCTGACATCCCTTTTGACACCCAAATTCTTTGAGTTGCTTTGAAATCCCCAGTCATACAAAGCGAGCCAGCCGCACCGGGGGTGCCCAGTCTGGCAGGGGACCCAACGCCCGGCTGAGCTCCTGTCTGTAATTCAAATATTCCTTTCCCAGGTTAGCTGGGAACAGCTCAGCCAGGCTCCAGCTGTGACAATGCACACTCCCAGGCAGCCTGAGTTACAAACTGGAATCGTGTTTGCACACAGGTAAGGGTGTGCCAGCCTGTAACCAAGTCCTGCAATGTGACTGTATTTACAGGACACTTAAGTAATATTTACAATATTTATTTTGAGGATGCTGAAAGAGGATAGCCATGTCCCACACCACCCTATCCAGGTGCCTCAGTGTTGGGGAGAGGCTCCCAGTGCACGTGTTGGCTCCCCAGAGGTGGGTCATGTGTCTGCACTGGGCATGGCCCTGTGTAAGCAGCCTCTTGCAAGCACTGTCTTTTCTAATTCCTGTGTTTGGCAAGGGAAAACACATGGTGGATTACTCAGAGAAGTATCACATGGCAGACAATACTTGGCAACTTCATCACAGGAAAAAAAAAAAAAAAAGACACTTGAAGCCAGTGCAGGAGCTTTCATTCAGTACACATCTTGCTGCTCTGGTCTGTGACAGCCACAACTCTGACAAATATATTTCAAAGAAATTAGCAGTTGTGCTCAGAGGGATAAAAAAATAAAATTCCCTTTGGCTTATAATAACAGTTGACTGAAGATACGTAGAGGCAACCCAAGCTGTCCTACAAATACATCTTACAGATTTGTAACATCACATTCAAAGTGCAAAGGTTTTATGTGAATTTATTCAGTGCCTTTGAGATGTAGCAGAGAAAACGAGTATCAAATTTTACACAAGGGTTGTACACAGAACTTCTGCATGTAAAAAAGTCTGAGGTTATACATTGTAAGCATGACTTTTCAGCCAAAACCTTTACTAGCTGAAATAGTTTTGGCAACATGCAGGTTTATGTTGGTTCTGTTCACCCCCACCACAAACTAAACAACCCAGGTGGGAGAGGAGCAAAGTATCCTTTTGTTTGAGGCAAAAGTAAAATGCTTTGTTTGTACAGCAGAGAAACAATTCCCCAGCTGCCCATGGCATTAAAAAGTATAAAATAGTGTTTACAGAGCAATCCTGTCACCATAATAAAACCTGAAGAAAAAACACTGAATTGAAGTAATTTGGAAAAGGCAGTCAGACTGTAGTGCCAGTTAATAAAAATATGCCAAAGTAAGCCGCTTACTCAGGGCAAGGTTATATGCAGAGAGTAGCCTCTGAGCATGCTAATTTACATTTATCAGTTCCTTTATAGGAACAAAGAAGAAAGTTCCCAGCAGCCTTGAAACCTACTGTGGGAAATTTTAAATTTATTCTGGGGCCAGTGGAGCAAGTCTGTGACTACTTGTAACCCAGGCCTTGCAGGTTTATCAGATTTCCAGGCCTCCAATATACCATTTAGACTGACAAAAAAAAGAAAATCAGTGCTATCTACCAAGGCTGCGAGGGGTGTTCATTTGCATCCAGCAGCAGAAAGATGGAGACAGATAACCAGGGCAAGGATTATTTCTCTCTGGGAGCTTCTTGTCACTTTTTTTTTTTTTTAACTTATCTTTAACTTTGTATGTGTTGCAGGATGCACCAGACTAAAAATAAAGACCTGGGATGTTTTGCAGGAGGACTTGAAATTGGATCCCAGAGTCTGCAGTTGTGAGATTTAGCACAGGACTGAGAGACTCTTTGCCGCTGGTGGGATCAGGGCACACCATCACGACCTGCCTAATATTTGAATTCAGAGGTATTTATAGCCAACAGCACCCTTCACTGTGCCACTGCTCTGTGTTATCAGCCACAGCTTTAAACCACTTTGTACCTCACTTCCCAAGCTAAGTGAAACATGCAGAGCTTGTCTAAATACCAAAAAGCTGGATAGTCAAAGACTAGACTAGAATAAAGTATTTCAGTAGGAAGAGACCTACAGTGATCCTCTAGTCCACCTGCCTGACCAATTCAGGCTGATCAAAAGTTAGAGCATGTTGTTAAGAGCATTATTCAAATGCCTCAAACACTGGCAGCTTGGGGTATCGACCACATCTCTAGGAAGCCTGTTCCAGTGTTTGGCCATCCTCTTGGTGAAGAAAGGCACACAGCCAATACTATATATAAAGAGATTTTTTTAGTTTTCAATGACAGTATTATTTTTCTTTTACTGTAATGGTAATTAGGACAAAATTACAAAATGGTAATTTTGTAATAACAATCTTACATATATCATAACTGACTTCAACTCATTTTTCTCTTTAAGCTTCTGTCTTACCTTGGAAGAGATGAATTCTTTCAGGGTAGAGAAAACACCTGTATTTCTTGTAAAGACCACTCTGTAGCAGTCTTCAATCCAAGCCTGGATAAAGTGCTTTGTCACTCCTAGGGTGTCCTTTCTGCAAATACCAGGATCTGTCACAATTACCTGTGCCTCTGCTTCAAGCACAGCCTGAAGACAGGCAGGGAGGTATTTTGAGTTGGATGTGCAGGCCATGGAAGGTGGGGACCTACCACTTATTTTGCTTTACAGCTCTTTCACTCAAGTGCTTTCTGCAGCTGCCTCCTTGCCTGCAGCACAGTTGCCAGGAATCCCCAAAATTAACTTGCCTACAGGACTCACCTTCCTCCTGGCTCTGTTATTAATGTTCTCACCTTGAGGAATGAAGAGTAGCTTCACTCCTTTATCTAACAATTATTTCCAGGAGAAAAATGCCTTATGAAATTCAGCTTCCCAAAGTACTACAAACCTGACGTGCTATGAGGCTTACTCAGACTGGTATCAGTGGGACACTACGCGGTCTTTGCTACTGCTTGCATGGGAAAGGAACAGCGTGTGTGGGTTTGAGATGCCCCTAAACATCCATGGGTATGTGGTAAGGAGGTGTTGGTGTACCCACAGCTAACTCTGACACATAGGCCAAATATTTACCTATTTTAGGGACTTCCTGGTCCAAAGGCTGAGCTCTGGTCCCATGATGTGATGCAGCTGAGAGATGTGTACACAGGGGTACCAGAGCTGACACACACCTACCACCCTCACCTAGGTGATGCTTTTCCTTGCTCACCAGCACTGCAGCCTTTTTGGTTCCAAAGGGGTAAGAAGCACACATATTCAGATGTGTTTATTGGGGCAGGCTGTTATGGTGGTAGGAGGAGCAGAGAAGGATGATTAAAGTGATTTTATTAAAACATGCTGAACATGTTTGAATCACCAGCAAGCTTACAGCTCTCATTAGTTTCTTGATTGAGTTTGACCTATTACAAGGACAGCAAGACTTCTCATCATGCTAATGCCAGGGTGTTTACAGTCATATGCAATAAGAAGCTCTGGAGAAACCAGGCAGAGCTGGGAAGTGCAGATGCACAGACACAGGCTGCCTGCACAGGATGAAGGAGAAACCCCTCTGGCTGTCACACACCATGGCAGCATCCGTGCTGGGAGAGTGCTCTACAGCCAGGAGCCCACAGAACCTCAGAGTCCATCAAAAAGAGGACAGAGAAACCAGATGCTCTTTTTTTTTCTCCACACAAAGGTGGGTGAAAGCCCTATACTTCTTCCATGGCAGCCACTGATGGAAAGCTCCCATCTAGCTGCTGTCAACCTGCTCTCCCTGCATGAAGAAATTTGCCAAAATAGGCATTATTCAAGAAAATTAAGCATTGCAAGTAACTGAGTCACCAGGCTCAGAAGCAAGAACTAGGAGGGCCATTAATCTAAGTATGCAGCCCTGTATGAGGCAGAGGCAGACTGTCAGCAGCTTAACCCCAAGACACAGGCAGATAATGGGAGCTGCTGAGCCATCGCCTGTCACAGGGACCCCAAATGGTTTGTTCCTGTAATTAGTCTCTTCCTGTGGTTTCATTTCTCTTTTTCCACAGTAATGACTCTCTATTTGTACGTGTCAAAATGTTACTTTGCATTGGCATGGCATATTTTAAGTGGTGACACATGCCAAAGCTTGAGGAAGGCTTGCTGTTAATTAGAAACTTAATAAACTAAACATTCCGGCTGACAGGTCATAGGGATGATGTCCACTTCTTACTCTGCAGTTACTGGCACCTTAAGGACCACACCTGGACACTGTAAGGGCTTGCATCACTCGACTTTTCCCTTTTCCTTGCTCTGAGAGCTGAAGATGCCCCTCAATCCCACACATGGCACGACCCTGAGTTTCCCTGCCTGACCTAGGCAGGACTCACACCTCTGTCCATCACAGGCAAGAGCTAGAGAGAGCCTCATACCTCGGGATTGACGTTAGGTATGTTAAGACTTTAGACACAATCTCCTCGGGCACCTCGTTGAAGCGAGCGTTGTCGGGGAGGGTGATAATCCAAGCCTTGTCCTTCCCTCGGCCACCTGGAATGAAAACAGGGATGCCTCCATGGCTGTGCTTTCAAGGAGGGCCAACAGCAACAACCAGGTCCACCAGTCACATCAGAAAACACACTGCCATTGTTATAGAGGTTTTTTTACATCACCAAAATAGCAAAACCCAGTCCAAGCACAACATACACAGCAGGTGGTAGAAATAATAGTATTAGTTACCAGATATTTCTTTTATTTACTGAGTGTTCTTTATATGGGACAGCAAAAGAAGTAAAAAATATAAGGAAAAAACAGCACACTGGTATGGAAATATATTTCAGAGCAAAGCACTTGTTAATGCATTGAGTGGTGGAAGACAAGACTATTTTATAGCATGGCACGAGACAGAAAACTAATCTGCTCTTTCAAACTGCTTGAATGTTTTATTAACAACATTTCTAGTGGCACTGGATACTACCTGATGGGTAATATTCCTTGTGGAGTATCGTTTTGCCAAACAGTACAGAAGTTTGTCTGGAGTATTTAATTACTACACAGACGAGATAGAGAGAGACCCTGGAAAAGTTCTCGGTACTCACCAGACAGAAAAGCAAACTCTTTCATCAGGTCATCACTGATGTCCTTTGCACAGAAAGGTATTGTGGTTTCTGGAAAAAGGAAAAAGGAGCAGTCAAAAAAAAAAGCACAAATCCAAAGTGAACACGCTTATCAATGTGCTAATCCAAAGGTGGAACTTGAACCAAATGCGGCTTCCCTAAATTATACATGAAATTTTGTAGCAAAGGATACATGGATCTTACAGAAAGCAATGTTTCTAATAACAGTAACAGCCCAAATGCCACATGTGAGTAACAAATGTATTCTAGTACATGTACCAGGGGAGCAGTGCCTGTGAGCTTGAATGCTCTCCCCTCAACTCTCAAAAGGTCATATCCAATGTAAATTTTTATATTTTGGAGTTACTAATTTTACTCTCCTATTTTAAAAAAGTCTCCGAGTGCTTCCTATCCTTGAGAACGCAATGGGCTGAGGTTTCTGCTGGGAGCAGCAGTGTCCAAGGCTTCTGTACTGGGAACAAGGTTGGGCTTTTAGACTGTTACAGTCTTTAATTTTGAACAAATAAGCTTCTGAAATCATGTGTTCACCTGGCACTGGGCCATAGGCACTGGAGAGGCTGTTGTTTTTATGTTCAGTTATTAGATTTCTTTTTAATTAAATAATGGGAGAGGCTGTTTTAATACCATATTTAGCACCATGATCATTTCAGTGTCAATGAAGCACATCGGAACAACATACACAACTTAACCTTTTCCTGGAAGAAGGGAACAAAGACCAGACTGACTAAACACATGAGAAGCTTATAGTTGGTAGACATTTTTCTGGATTATCTATATATGGAATGATAGCCAAAAATTAAACGTTCTTGTTCCTGCAAATAAATGTTTTAAAGCACATCTATACAGATTAAAGTCCTTGGGCTTTCTGATAATGCAATTTTAAACACTGATTATTTCACAGAGTTGGTCCTAGGGAATAATCTTATGGCTGTTTTAAATCAGACAGGCTGCATACTTCAGCATACTCCAGCATAATCAATATTTATTCTATTTACCATTTCCCAAAAGCTTTCTGGTCACTTCTCCTTTATCTGAAGATTTTTCAGGCCTTTACTGGGCTGTACAGGGCTGCAGCACAGCAGCCCAGATGTGCAGGAGGTGGGGGGTACTCTGCCTCCCACAGGTCCCACCACCCATGGGCTCTCTCCGCCCTTCTATGCATATGCTGCTGTTTTTCCTCTCGTAGATAAAAATGCAGGTTTTGTTTGTTAAGGATCAAGCCTCAGTCCCACTGCTATCTACAGAAACATTCTTGATTTTAACAGGCCCTAGAATCAGTCTTGGTGAGAAAGAAGTTTGCCTTGCAAAGATATTTCAAATATTTGTCTCCCCATTCAACTGCTTCACCCAACTTGAGGACAAGCAGCGGCAAGAGATTTCTTCTCTATTCATTGACTTTTTTACCGAGTCAACAGTTTCATACTGATAAAATTCGCACTTAATAACTTAATGAGCTCCAAGATATGAAGTAGATGGCATTAAACATGCAGGTCTTTGGAAATACAAGACAAATGCCTACACCATGCACACATATTTGACTCAAATCAGTGTGGGGCTGCTCAGCAGCCCATCTGTGTTCACAGCTGGGCTGAAGCCTGTCCCCAAAGCTCACCCTGCCTACCCCTGGCTTTCCCAGAAATGCAGCCACCAGCAAAGCCAGGCATACTTTTGCCACCTGCTGTAACACCCACGAGTGACTCAAGTGCCCGACAGTAAAAGCAAAGACAGCTCCAGGTTGACAGTAAATGCAGCTTTTGTTTTGGTTCTGCACTGATATGGGAGGGCTGTGCCAGTTAATTGAGAGCTGATCAGGAAACAGGCAGGAGAAAGGGGATTAACCTTTGCATGGTAAAAATATCACTTAATTAAAAAGTTTCACAAGATATTTTCTCACTGAGAACATAAATATCTGCAGCCTTCAACTATGGTGGAGATAACTATGGTTGAGGAAAAAAAATGAGCATTTTTGCACAGATGTTTTCAAGCTTTGCTTTCCAGAAAAGAAATCTAATCTCAAAAATGCTTGATCTACTCCCAGAGTCTGGTGTTTCTTCTTTCACACCTCTCTTACCTACAATTTCCCCATAATTGTC
Organism: Pachyramphus minor; assembly: GCA_013397135.1. Classification (NCBI taxonomy): domain Eukaryota; kingdom Metazoa; phylum Chordata; class Aves; order Passeriformes; family Tyrannidae; genus Pachyramphus; species Pachyramphus minor. Next base: position 504,093 of record VYXB01004993.1, on the reverse strand, counting down.
ATGGAAACTTCAAAAACCAATGATGTTTTAATCCTACCTGTGCTAGGTGCTGCAGTAGGACCTGCTGTGCTCTCCAGAAATATGGGCACAGGTGGCCCCCAACCCCACAGCCTGACAGCTAAGCACAACACCGGGGTCACAATGGCAAGTGGATCTGACATTTTGGGATTTGAGGTACAAAGCATCAAAGGAAAACATTTTCCACCATGCTCAGGAGTCATGGTTTACTTGCTCCCCAACATTTTATTTCACTGAATGTTTCATCCTTGACTTTGGCACAGAGGTGGACACACAGATTCCTACCCCCTTATGACTTTGAGTATCTTGCTTCCCAAAGAATGACAGTTTTGGAAGAGGGCACCTGCAGAAAATCAGGTCCTTCTGAGCAGGGCCAAGTTGAACAAAATAACTTATTCAAGGAATAAGTAGGTGGGAGTACTTTGCTGCAGGCAGTGAAGACAGAGCAATTCCCTTACAAACCCCCCATCTCCCATGGGGTGGAATAATCTAACAGTGACAGAGGACCGATGGCTGCCCTTTGGCAAGGTCAAGGCACAACAAAAGCCTGACTGTGGTCTGATTTGAGCCACTCCTTGGCCAACTCATCCTTGGCACTCGCTCTGTGTTGGCCACCGAACTCAACCTCCTGGGCAAATATTAGGGAAAATCAAGTGCTGGCATCAAATTGACAAGCGTGTTGCTGTGCCTGAGGCACATCAGTTAGATGCTGAAATAAATCCTGTACAGAAGCACAACCATTGTCCACAAATATTAATCTCTGGAAAAACAGCAGTCAAAGGCAGTGAGGCACCAAAGATATCCCCCTCTCAAACAAGGCTTCAGTTGATGTTCTCGAGCAAACTGGGGATTTCTTCTTTAAAGGACACTCTTGGGACAGAACAGAAAAGACCCCAGGGTACTGCCCAGCACTGGCTATGAACAGCACAGTCAGCCTGCATGTCACTTGGCACAAGGCAGAGGAAGTTAAGGTTTCATGGAAGTCCAGTCGTTTCTTTCAAAGCCAAAAAGAGGCTTTGTGATCATCTGCTATTACAAAATCAAGCCCAAACTCCCCATGTTTCAGAGTACATAAACCACACTGCTGTCACCACACAGCTGGTATGGCCTCAGGTTTTACTAAAAACTAGCAGTATCTGGATGGGTAAATTGTCATAACAATGTAGTATCATTTTTATCAGGTTCTAAATTGGGCATTTATAAAATGCTGCTACAATTATTACATTCAGAGACTTTCCTGCAGGGAGATCGTTGCCATGACGCAGAGTTTTGGAGGATTTATGAAGCCAAGCAGGGAAAAGACAAAAGGGGAATTCAGAGCTTTCTACCCCACTGAGAAAAACCAACGTGGCTCAACAAGGAGCCCTGCTGAATCTATCCTGTCCCCATCTCCTGGTTTATACAGTCCAGAACATTTGGCTGTGCCCCCTCCACAGGGCTGTATCTTGAGGCCACTGCACAGACTGCAGTTGTGAGAATGATGCCCATTGTCAACGATCTCCCCTTTCGAGGTGCTTCAAGCACGGAGGGACTTTCATGCACAGTGGAGGTCTGTAGCGACATTCAGAGAAAGGACAGCTACTGTCTGAGTCCAAATTCCTCTTGTAACACTCAAATAAACTCTGAAGTGCTTCGGTCTTTAGCACCTATTGTTTTCTTTCCTTTTCCAAACTTCCCAGGCCCTCAGCATCTGCAGACAGCAGCTGTGTAACACATCTGCCAAGCCGATGTAGCAGCGCCTTACACCCACCACACTGGCCAAATATTGTTTGTTGCTATAAAATCTACTTGGAGATGGCTTTGTTGTGAATGAAGAATAGCAGCTTTTCATGGGGTTGCTGCTGTAGTCTAGGAAACAAAACTGAAGAAAATCAAATGAAAAGGGTAAAGGATCATACTGAGTGTCTCCATGATCTGCCTATTCTCAGCTCCTTGTCCACTTGGACAGCTGGCAAAGCAGCATTTATTCGGTGTTGAGGAAGCCTGTAAATCAGCACATTTGTAACCTATTTCCACGCCGCTCTGACTTTCTGGGCTAACTGGGGTCACCAGCCAGCATCTATCTCAGGCTGTCCCACTGCAGGAAAGCCCACCTGCCTCCAGCATCTCCTTTGACACTAACGACACCTGTAACACCGACCTACACACATGAACAGTGTTTGCAGGAAGCTCTGGGGCTTAGGGAGTTTCAATGAGCAAGGCTTCTTCCAGCTGCCACAGCTGCCACAGGACCCTGTCAGAAGGCCAGTGTCAGTGCAAGCCTCCCTGAACAGTCCATGGAGTGCAAACTAGGCTGACTGTGAGGAGTAAGCCATTCCCATCTTTGCTTTGCACAGGAGTGGGAACCAAACTCCCTTCAAGCAGAGTGCCCCAACCATGAACCCAGCATAGTGAGGAGAGTGGCCCTTCCAGCTTCTCCTGCTGAAGCTGCTTCACTTTGCAAAATTATGTATTCATTGGGGAAAAGAACAGAAGCACAGCCTTATTTCTGAGGATAAAGACCAATGCACCACCTGTGATCTGTCCTCCAACTCACTCATTGCCATACACACTTCACACTCCACCCTAAAGGAGTGACCCTACAGCCCATCACACACAACACTCATTTTGGATAATGGAAACAGTTAAACTTGACATTTAAATAGCTGTAAAAGCCAAAGAGTTCCTCCAAGAATGACAGAAAATCATCCTACAGAGCTCCTTGCTGCATGAAAACCTGAGTCTCCATCATCTTGATGTGCTGGGATTGACTAGAATAAAGTTAATTTTCTTCAACGTAGCTGTGTTTTAGAGTTGTACTGGAAATAGTGTTGATAATTCATGAATGTTTTTGTTATCACTGAGCAGGTCTTACACAGAGTCAAGGTGCTTTCTGTTTCCTCTCCCTCCACAGCAAGTGGGCTGTGGGTACACAAGGATTTGGAAAGGGACATAGGTGGGACAGTTGACCCCTGCTGACCCCAGACCATATGATCTCATGCTCAGCACATAAAGCTGGGGAAGACGAAGGAAAACGGTAGAGTTTGGAGTGATGGCATTTTGTCTTCCCACCATTCCATGTGACAGAATCCTGCTCTCCTGGGGATGGCTGAACTGCCTGCCCAGGAAAACAGACTTTGCACTGCGCAAAGTCTGGGCCAAATGACAAAGTGCCTGTCCCTGGCTGCGGGGAAGGAGAGGGGCAGGAGGACAGAGGCATCCAGGCAGCTGCCCTTATTACCCACACACTGCTTCAACCAGTACCTTTTGGGGGATCTGCCCCACCTGTGTGGTCTCCAGGCGGTGGCTTCCCCAAAAAACTTACACCTGTAGTAGGATCCTAATACCCACATGACCAGATCCATGCTCCTGTTTCTCCATCCTGCTCCATACCTGCCCAGGAACAGGATACAACACTGTGGAGAGGCAGAACAGGTGTTTACACAGTGTTTGTGGGAACTGGAGCCATGAGGGGTTGGCAACCAGCCAGGTGGCAGGAGGCTGATGGAGATACTGAGCAGCACGTGTCTTAGAGAACGTGTGGCAGAGAATAGGACATTGTGCTCCTCAACAAGGACTGCTGTATTCACCAGAAGGTTATTTACAGGACCTGATCTGAGCAGAGAACTGACAGCCAAGGTCCTGAGGCTGCTTCCTGGCTCTGAAACTAAACTCTTTGGTAGCTGGGAGCAAATTGTGTTTCCATTGGCTTCATGTCCTCATTTGTGAAAAGAACAGGCACAAGTGCCAGCAGGATATGGCATTACCAAAGAGTCATGAGCATCTTTGAGGTCAAAAAGAGGAAAGACCCCTGCAGCCCCCACCCATGCAGGCTGATGCAGGTGTCCATGTCTGTATGGGCTGTGCGAGAGCTGGCACCAAAGGGAAGGTGTTAAAATCCCTGTTGAACTAACCATTGGATGGTGTTGGACTGACCTGGACAGCTGGTTAAATCATGGGACTGGTTTCTGGGTGCACCAAAGAACTGATCTTGAGATCAGCCATAAGTCCACCAGCCAGGACTCAGTGGTTTCCTCCCCAGGGACTTCAGACTCAGCGATTGTTTTCCCCTACAAGTGAGTTTTCAGTATGAAGGGTCACAATGACTCACAGGTCACACACCAAGGACTTCTAAAGATTCACAGGGCAGAAAAGCAGAAGGACCTGCTAATAAGAGACATTTCTACTCATTTCCACAGAAATCATCCAAGAAAAGCACATTGGGGTTAACCATATTATGCTGCAATTACACCTTTATAGGCAAGGGAACAGCCTAGTCACAGATTTAGACCTGTGATGACCTTCTCCCCATGTGAGGAATACTCTGTAGTAAAGCACAGCCTGCATCAAATAAGGGTCCTTCTCTCCACACCCGAGCTCAGCTGCTAAAGAAACTGAAGAGACTCTATTGTGTAAAGTGAATAGGCTGCTGTGGGTCTCTCCTGCATCTGCATGTGATCTCAGGTATGCTGCAGAAGCTAAATATGTCATCATTAGTAATTTCTAACAGCACCTCCGAGCTGCACCACCCTCATATGCACCAAAACCACATTTAGCTGGTTGCATCCTGCCCTGACACATAGACACTTGTTGCTGAGGGTACCTGCTGCAAAGACAAGGTACTGTCGCTGCCAGGGCAGCCACACAGAGCAAATTCTCCTTCGGCCATCTCAGCATATGAATAACAATTTCTGCTGCTGTACGAACACCTGGAACATTCAACAGTCTGTAATTCCAGGTGGTGCAGCCATTCCCTTTGCCAAGCAAGCGACACAAAAGACCCACTGAAATATTTATGGCATAAAGCTTCAATACCTTTGACTGCTGCAAATCCCTTTATCCCCCCTGCCCATGGGGACAGTTCACACCTCTCTGGAGTTGGGGGCTCACGGGAGCATCTGCTCCCCTGAGCTCTGGGCTCAGCCTGGAGGCACCTGCTTCTTATCCACAGCCAGTCAAAACCAGATTTTCATCTAGAGGGACAGATTAGCAATTAGATTAGGTTTATAAAAGCCTGTTTTTCTGGAAGAGGTGATGTATTGATCCTGAGGAAGATGGGGCTCCAGGGTCAGTTCTGTCAATAGCCTGATGGCAAACCTCCACCTGCCACACATATCTCTCAGTAAATCCTCAACCTGGCAGAAGCACTGCAAAAGCCACTGCTACAGGGTGGCTGAATTTCCACCTCTGATGTTTCCTAGGAAGAGCACCAGCACAATACAGGGGACAGCGGATGGCAGAGCTGCGGGAAGAGCTGCACCCTTGGAACATGGTGGGAGTCATGGATAACAGTGAGGTGCAGGTGTTGGCAGCACACCCTGGTCCCCAGGTTACAGGTGGCAGCAGGTCCAATCCAGGAGCTGCCAGGAGCCCAGTGATGCTGGCAGCCAGGCCTGGGTGGCCCTCAGAGAGTTCACTACAGAGGCAGGTCAGCATCAAACACCTTCTTCGGAGCCAGACGGGACAGACACACAGCAGCAGCCACCACGCCAACATTTCAAAGGGACCCAGCTCCTGCAAAGCCATGTCCTGCAAATGGCATGAAAGCCCCAAGGGGGTTAGTCCATCACTAGGCATGATGGGTTGGTCACCACGCCAGGTTCAAGGGCTCCTTCAATTATCCTTTGTCAGACTGGGAACGATTTTTAAGGAAAACTCACTTTGTTTGCAAGCTCCTTCTTCTACTTCTCCCCAAGCACCTGCTCCAACACAGTGTAGGAGGCAGGATACAGCACCAGATGGTCCTCTCTTCTGACCCAGGGGCTGTGCTTCTCTACCAAGGCCTTCTGGGGCTTATGTGCAGTCAATGCTTCAGCACAGACACCCAAACCTGGGGCTGTGCTCAGCTAAGAAACTGTACAGCAAAAAAAGCACAAAGCTTCTGAAAAACTACAATGACCTTTTCAAAAGGCTTAGATTTATATACACTGAGGATAGAAGGAAAAGCGCAAAAGAAAATGCTGTGAAAGGAAAAAAGAAATAGGGAGAAATTGTTAACTTGGTGCAGTCCAGGTTTGTGGATCATCATCCAGGCAGCATGCCCTCACAGGACCAGCTGAATCACCACTTTACAATAGGAGCATCCCAAAGAGGGATCAGACACCACCACATCCAGGCATGCACAGAGTGACCCAGGATCTGGCTCCACGGCTGAGCTTGCAAGTCCCAGAGCTGGAGGCTCCCACTCCTGGGCATCCCTCCATGGGGAAACACCAACTTGTGGATGAGCAGGAACACTCTGGGCACTGGCATGGCACAGCTGCAGCCACTCACTGACACACAAAACCAGCCAAACCTCATTCCTGCTGACCATGGGCCATCACTGCCAGCAGAACAAGGTGCAGCCAGCTAAGGATCCCACGTTCATGGGAATGTCACCCTCCAATATGGTTTTGGGAACTGGAGTGTGTAGGAGGGTCCACAGAAGCCAGGACTGTACCATGTTGCCAGTGAGGAGGAGGATGCTCAGGGGAGGTTAAAAGGTCCAGGGTGTCCCAGTGCACTGAGGACAGTGGAGTTTCATGAGGGGGGATCTCTTCCAATCTAGATTTAGCAGCTGACAAATGGTGGCAGCTTTTCTAAGAAAAGATAAAGCAAAAGCAAACTATATGGCAACAAGGCTTACGTGTTACCTCCTGTTGTGCTCTGATATTTTCATGTCCAATCAGAAAAACTGTATTCTGGTATCACACCAAACTAAGCAAAAATTGGGAAAGATAAAGCCAGCTCCACCATACAAGAATTCGTGTCTATTGCAAGAAACGTAATAAAAGATTCTCAACACCCACTCCTGTGGATTCAACCACAGTGTGGGAGTTGAGAAAATCTCATTTCTTGCGTTTCTACTACTGAGCAGCTTCCATGTACTTTTAATTTTCCCCTATTTCCAATTTCAGTCTCTCTTCCCTTACCAAGGGAGCATGTACAGGTGTTTTCACATCGGCACCAGGACGTGTTTCCCAGGTGCAGGAAAATGCACATTTATTCTCTGCCACCAGTACACACCTTCCCAGCCAACACCATCAGCACCAAAAAAAAAAAAAAAAAAAAAAGCCCAATAACAACATACAGACATCAGTAACTTTTCCATCATCATTCAATATGACGCAAACGCTATTTTTTTTCAAGATGAATTCCAGCTTTGGCACAAAGTAACTCCTGGGAGATGTATCAGCAGTAAACTCTTGGGGCCCACCACCTGCCTAAGGAACCTGGGATTAAGTTCACTAAGGTCACTGGAACAATTTCTTTCACAGCCCATACAGCCAGGAAACTAAACCATGCAGCCAGGTTCCTCCAATGGCATCACCTGGAAACTCAGCTGCAAAGTGGGGGAAAATAAACACAATTTTTCCTGAAACGAAAATGGAAATGCCCAATTCTGGCATTCCCCTCTTAAGCAAAAGCACATCTCCAAATACAGCTAATGGCATTCTTGCAGCAGAAGGCCAGTGGAATAGAAAGTGAGGGGGTAAGGATATTGCTGGTGCTTGCTGGCTGTCTCACACCACCCAGCCCTTGGACAGACATCCCTGGAGCAGCAGGATAACTGTGCCTGCTCTGGGTCCCAGGGAACAACTCTGCCCCAGGAGATCCTGATTCATCCCTGATGTATAACCAGGTCCAGCGTTGCCTGGGAGGAAAATGGATTCAGAAAACAAGGCAGCCCCACCCAGTCACTTCCACCAGTGCTCCTCTGCCCACCAATTTTCCAATGACCTTAAATTTCCCTGCATTAGGGAACCTGGAAGATGATTGAGGCTGAAGCAGTAGAGCAAACTGAGGAGTGTGAGACCTGAGCTGTGCTCAGCTCATGTGTCAAACGACCACCGTCAAAGTGACACATATCCAACAGCATGAGGTTGCCCATTTGCAGGATGAGGCTGAGGGCACTCTCCTGGTTTGTGGCTCCAGGATTTCCTTGGAAATCCTACCTGGCAAAACCAACCTTTATAAAATGCTCCTACCGCAGCACAACCAGGGACGCTGAGTTCTGAACTCCCCATCTCCAGGCACACAGGAGAAGCTCCATGTCTCCAAGTATCCTCCAGTTCAGTGGCAAAAAGAGCACTTTGGAAAACTCTTTCTTTCCTCCACCATGTTCTACAATTCAGTTGCTCCCTCCCACTCAGCCCTGCTGTCACTCCACTTTTGTCCTGGTACATGAATGATAAACCATTAAACTGTGGTTGTAGCAAATGTGATGTAGGGAGAGGAAGTGCATCCCACATACTACTGACGGCTCCCAGACTACTACTCCTCCATGGCCCACCCAAAGGGGCCTGGACTGATGGCAGCACAGAGCTTTTGAAGGCTGCTGTAGCCCTGCAGCTCTGCAAGGGAGCATAAGCTTTTTTAGAGATGAGAATGGCCATAAAAGGCTTGGGTTTTACACAGGCTTCTATCTCACTGTAAGGGGGATATGGAAGGAACCTCACCTTCTACTAGAAACGACCAGCAAATTTCCAGTACTTCTGAGTGAAGTAAAATATGGTCCCAGATTAGGGTGGCTGCTCAGAAATCAGTGATGAGGGAAAAACCCTTCTGATTTATTTTTAATCTCATGATTTGGGGAACCTTACTCAACTTTGTTTCTTTTTCAATATCTCATTTTAAGAACTTACACAGATGCCAAATCACGCGTCCAGATCCTGCAGCTATAACCACACAAGTGTGCCTTTGTGGGGATACTTCTCTTTTGTATGAGCATTACACAAGGGTCATCTGCCAAGAGCTGGTCAGGAGACAGCACTCATGCTCACAGCAAACCTGCTACCTGCTTTCACCCAGCTCCCATTACATCGCACATAACAAACGTTCACCATCTGCGTCCCCATCCCTGTGTCACCCAGCTCCTCTCCAGCAGCGTGGGTGTTCCATGCTGACACCAGCACAAGGAGGATTTAATCACATCCATTCAAGCAGCATCCTTTGCTAACTGACCACAACCATCCCTGCCTATGTTTTTCTATTCTGTTTGCAGGGTGCAGGGAATTGAACAGGGTCTAGTGGGCAGGACAGCCAGAGAGAAGATGCTGCTGGCATCATCCCAGAAGGTCACATACATGAGCAGCTCCTGAGAAGCAGGTGGCACGTTGGTTAAGTTCACACCTGTGACTTACCCTCTGATAAATTCTTCCTGAACCCTAAACTGTGCTTTTCAAAGAGGTCAAGAATTAGACTGGAAGCTTTTTTTGGGGGCGTCGGTGTGTCTTTTTTGTGCCTGGCATGGCTCCAAGTGCCCTGCCAGCTGAGAACAGCTAAGGAATGATATTTTTACATGCCTTTGACTCCTGTATCCTCTAGGAAGGCTGGAGTCACCCAAGGTGCCACTATCCTTCCTGGAATAGGAAAGACCTCATTGCAAAAATACCTGTACTCCCCACAGGAAAAAAAACATAATGGAAAAGTGAGGGCTTCACACATTTCTAAGGAGTCACTGTCCATCACAGGAAACATCGCTGAGGCAGCTACAGCCTGAGGAAAGGGGTTAGATTGCATTTGCTTCTCACATTCAAGGTGTACAGTCATAGGACCACAGCCACATCAGTACAGTGCTGCATTCCCAGCATAATCCAGGATTCAGAGGTGTTTAAGGACCAAGAAATGAGGAAGGGAAGAGGGGTTGTCTAACATAGCAACACACACCTTACACACATCTACTGCTTCTCTAGTTCAGACCCTGTGAAAGAGCAGTCATTGCCATCAGGTTGAGATGCAACTTCCCAGGGAAGAGTTCTTTAGTTCTGGCCATGGGAATCTGAGCAGGGGACTCGCACTTCACCGTCACCGGCAGCATCTCCCGTTCGCAAACCGCACTTTGAGGCACGCATTCCAGTGAAACGACGGGAATGTCAGCAGAGCAGTGGGACACAGCTTCTCATTAAAACCCGGGGCCGTTCCACACCGATCGTGCCGTCCATTGATCACACAACAAAATAACCCCTCGAGTGCTTGGGAACCCGCGTGCGACGAACCCTTCCGACGTGCCCCAGCGCCTACAACGCGCCCGCCTGCC
>VYXB01004993.1:412039-493529 GCA_013397135.1 Pachyramphus minor | reverse complement strand
CTTTCTGCCCTTTTTCTTCCCCCCCTTTTCTATCCTTTCCCCTTTATTTCTTTATTTCCTTTTTTATTTTTCTTGGTTTTCATTTTCTTTTTTTCCTTTACCTCCCTTTTTTCCTTTCTTTTCTTTCTCCCCCTGCTTTTAGTCCTTCTTCTTTTTCCCCTTTTAAGTTAAGTTACCACTACTCCCAGTACCCCCCCAACACACCGCCCTGCAGCTGGATTTGCTCCCTGCCTTAGTGCCTACAGAGATTCTCTAAGGAAAAAAAAAAAGTGTTTCCATCCTCTGCAAGCAGCATTCTAGCAAATTCCTTGAACAATTTGAGAACTACATTAAACCATACTACAGCCAATGCTGGCCAGAGCTCTAGGCATCATTCTCAGTTTCCCCGATGCTGAGGTTCAAACGATGCCAGCTCATTCTCAACAGGAGCCTGAGCTGCCCAGGAAGGCAGCACAGAGAAGTGGATATTCCTGTTTTTCCAAAACAACCCTTTAATTATGCTCCTTATGGTAATAACAGCCTTTTTCTAACACTTTAGCAGCCAGAGCTATTAATTTAGAACCGAAGGTCTAACAATAAAAAACAGCGTCTTTTGGTAGACCATGGCTCTTCGTATACTAATGCAGATGTCCCCTGCCCATTCAGGCAGTAATCCTTGTTTGTGACACAGCAGATCTTTACCAACAGAAGAGTTGGAATAGACGATTTTCTGTCTGGTCATAAAACACATCTTGTGTGATAGGGAGGGTTCATGTGCAGTTACTCATCAAAAAATCTGGCTGAGGTGCACAGCAATAAAATGCGGCTATAAAATAGCCATATGAAAAGCTACAAGTAAGGAAAGACAGCTGCACCACATTCCTGCTGTATTCTTATTGCAGGGATGCTATTTGCCCTAAACTGACACAGCTCATGGAGAAACAAGGCCTATCCAAGTGCTGACTATCTCTTTTTCGCTCTATCACTGTGCACGAGATGCTGAGGACTCACCCCCACTGAGTGTTGCACACCTATGTCTGGCACTGGCTTCAGGAAAAACAAAGCTACACAGTAGAAGATGCAGCTGTTATCCCTAAGGTTCAGTAATCAATCCATTTCTAAGATGGGATCTGGATGAGGTTTCTGCAGCCAACACACCCTACTCCAGCCCCAGGTGGGCTGGGCTGGACCACAGCACCAGATACTGGCAGGAATCCTACACATCCCAAAGCTGCAGCTCCTCCAGACATTCAGGTGGTGCAAGAAAACCCGAGCCAGCTCTCAGCAGGGAAAAGCTGTGCTTGCTCAGGCTGGAGGGTAATTGCTCATGGCTTTTCCTTATGGCCACAAAGATCCTTGGTTTGGAAACCTGGCTGCTACAGTCCCTCACAATAAATGCCCAGCTATCCCAGCATGGCATTCCATGGAACCCTCATCCAGCTTCTTGTGTTTTACACTGGCAGAAGATAGCGTGTCTGTCTCCTTCAGAGCCAAGCATTGCTCTCTGCCTGCCCAGGAAACGATAAGCTGAGATAGAATGAACAACGACGTGGATAAAAAGGAAACAACGACTGCCAGAAATACATGTGTTTGTTTTCCAGGGATTTTCCATCTTAACAAGGCCCCTAACAAGGTTCAGCATTCTGAGAGTGGTACATACACACCTGTGTGAAAGGGGAAAGAGCTGTTTCACACAGCTGTGGAAAATCTTGCCAGCACCTGCAGCACCTCTCTTCGCAGAGATTTATTTCATGTGGGTGCAATTCCTTATCCTTAAATCTCATTTTAGGGAGAAGGTGTAGGAAGAATTCCAACTGATTTAATTAATTTCAGGTTGAAGGCTGCAGAAAAAAAACCCTCAAACAAAATTCAAAATCTCTTGAATTTGAAAAAAAAAAAATTTTTTTTTTTCTTTTTCTAGGTTAAGGTTGGTTTGTGACTGGGGCCATTATTTGAATTGGAGAAATCACCCTTCAGAAATACCTTTTCAGTCAAGTGCTGAGAACTGCAAAAACAGAGCTGGTTAAATGCAGTTTGGAGCCAAACTGATGTCCAAGGGAATTGCTCACCTCTGGAATAAGCATAGTGACAGCAAAGCACTTATGCATAAGAGTAATTAAAATCACGATTTTCATAAATGGGAATTTTAGGAGGATTTCTTGTGCAGACGGCAGCATCACTCTTGAAACTGAGTACTGTCCAGAGTGGGCTCTTTCCAAACTGCTCCAGGAGAAGCAGATCCTCCATAACCTGGCAAAAATCCTGGCCCCACTGAAGCCAGCCAAACATGCACAGATTTAATCAGGATGAGGATTTTATGTCACCTACTTCAATGTGAAAAAAAAAGAAAGGACTCCGCTCTGCTCTCCAACTCTCACTTTCTCCCTGGGTCAGTCAGACCTGCCTTATTTGTTGTTACAACCCCTAGTTTTGGTAGGAACACTCATGCAAGTGCATACACACCCTTTCTCCAGGCCACAGTGTATTTTCCAGCTTAGCAGGTTATCCCCAGACGTGTGAAGATTTAAGAAGCAAAGCCCAATCCCAGCGGTGAGAATGCTGTGGATGCATCTCCTGCAACAGCTGCTGGGGACAGGATGGGACAGGGACAACATGACCCCTCCACGTGCCAAGAGGCCTCACATGCCAATAGCCCGACCTTAAAAAAATTGCTGTCCTTGTTAAAAATCACCTTACAACATGACATTGCTTCTCCTTTTTAACAAGAAGGTCTGCATGGGTGTTTTAAATGCTAATTTCGGTGCTTTGTGAAATACCCGGTGACCTGTGGTCATCTCCCATTTACAGCTTTCGTCCTAACAGCCTGTGTAGTCAGCTCAGAGTAAAACCCTTTCCAGCTCTTCAGATGATTTTCACTATCACTCACTCGGGCTATTAAGATTCTCAATGCGTGTATCTGGTTTCCAATAGTACAAGCTGCTTCGGAAAGGTTAGAGTTTGTTTTAAATAGCTCAGCCATCTGTCCTGCGGTGGCTGATGGGAGCAGCAGGGATTGAAGAAGCCAAAACAGAATTTTTCAAACTGTCAGTTTTTCATTACAAACACTTCAGCTTGAATATGACCCATGTCCTTAAAAAAAAGAAAAAAAAAAAAAGTTAGGTCTATATTTTTGCCTTGAGCATTATACAAACACTGTGAGTCGTGCTTTAACAGCTTCCTTGTGTTCTTGGAATTTCATCAATGCAAATATCTGGCCTGAACTTCACCAGTGGCTGACACTTTGCAAAACACAGAATCAGCCGCATTTGTGTGTTTCTAGGCTTTGAACTAAGAAATGTTTATTTATTACAGGTCGCCATGACACACAGAAGTAAAGAAAACACTTCATGTATGGAAATCAGGCACATGGACCTGCATTTTTCTCAGCCAGTTCCTAAATGTCAAAGCTCTGAGCTCACCTCTTCTACAAAGTTAAATCAATTTATTCACTAAATTCACAGGACTCACTTTCTTAATTTGACATAATTTTTGAGGGAAATGGGTTTAGAGTGCACAGGCCAGCTATGGGCAGCAGCTGTTACCAGCAGAATTGCTAATTCCCACATTAGTGGGAAAATAAAAATACATAAGAAGCAACTAGTATTTCCTTAGGCAAATGCTGCTCCACATCAAACAACCAAGAATGGCCATCATCTACGCCCCAAGGAAAACGCCAGTGAGCTCCCTAGTATTACCCTGGAAAGGCCCATGTAATAAATTATCACCCAGGACTATCCAAGGAGAAAGACAGACGTCAAAAATATATTAATCAGAACAACATACCAAAGTTTATTGATTACTTCAAACAAAAGTTTCTGTAATGAAAAAAGAGCAAGTTGCATTCATAAAAGGTAACATTCACATTCAATTTCCTTTATATAAAGCAACATAAATGTATAAAATTGCATTTAAGTGAAAAAAATGTAAGGTTGCAGTCCTCCTTTTTTGCAAGAAGCTGAAAATGTATCTGCTCATTGCCTGTATATAATTTACATTTTCTATATACTACATGTTTTTTAAAAAAATTTGTAGCTGGGAAATTGGATAAATGGTGTAGTATTAGGTAAGTTTTTCAACAGTGTGTATACAAATTCAATTTGAAGCTTTTATGCAGTTCCAAGTAATTTATAATATTCTCATAATGATTAGGATTAGTGTTTGAAAAGTCGCTATGACTACACCAAGCTCCACTGTTATCATGTAACAGTTTTAGAGGGAATCTTAATTACTTTCCTTATCTTTCAATGTCACTAGTCAGTGATTAAACTTCAACGAATTATTATGAGAAAAACCCAGCCTTTTTTTCCTTCAAGATTTTCCACCGATAAGCCTGTACTGACCTTTTAGCTCACTGAGGAGCACTGTAACAGCGCAGTGGGTATCATGAAACATGAACCACCACAGCACCACTCTTGGATTATTGCCACTTCAGCATCCTGCTGCCTTACACCTTACAGTCACTATCACCACATTTTCTTCCCCTCTCTAACCTCAAAAGGTGTCTCTCCTGTTTCCCCCAATTTCACAAGCCACCCACAGCAATAGTAATTTCATTTTTGTAATTACTGAATGACGAGGATCAGCTCTTCTGCAGGGGCAGGGCAACCCGGTGGTCCTGGCACCCACCACTACATCACTGCACTAGCTGAAGATCCAAGCCCAAGAAAACCTGCATTTTCCTAAAAGAGCTGCTGTTCAAGACATTTCACATGAAATCCACCCCACTAGTCAGCACACACACCTTGGGTCTGAACATACAGCTACTGCAATCCGGTGGGGACCAGACACTTGGAAACAGGAAGAGATTTGGTTCTCAGAAGGCTTGGTCTTTAAACAAGCTGCAGAAATTAGCCTGTTTAAGTGACTATTTGGACAGTTCACACACACATGGCAAGTTTCACTCTGTTCCCACTAACATCTCCAGCAGAAGTTCCAGTGGAATTCCAGGGGAACAGACTTTGACCCTCGGAGTAGAGCGTGACGCAAAACAGAGAAGCAAGGTGTGAGGCTTGGGACCATTCGGGCTTGGAATGGTTTTGAATCACAGGAATTAGGCATTCTAGTGCCCACATTTTAAAGGTTATGTAAACACAAGTCAGCAACTGTATATTTAAGGAGAAAGGTTAGATTTGGCATATAGAGCATATCTTCATTGTATTCATTGTATACTTGATCTGTAGGCACCACATTTTAGCAAAAAAAGTTGAGAACGGGACAAGGTCTGCAAGTTGAATTCTAGGTCCGTGAAATGAGCTAGGAAAAGGAAAAAAAAAAAAGAAGAAAACAAAAGCTTTGCCCATGGGACACATGCTGGCAGTGCAGCTCCTTACTTGCATGCAGCAAGGAGTTGAGCCGCAGTTGCTGACACGGTGCAGACACCACTTGCGTTGAGGCCAGTGCAGCGTGTATAATACAGTGGTCCTGTCCATACTTCCCCTTCCGTGCTGGGTGATGTCAAAGCAGCCACCGGCCACAGGGACTGTGCACACCCCTCTCCCACTCAGGTAAGGCCCATCCAAAGTCCTTGCAAGGGGTGGGAGAACTTGCCAGCAGCTGATCTGCACCAGTTGAAGACAGACCACAGGGGTGGCAGCCAGAGAGCAAGACTCGATACTTCCGAAAAATCAGTAGTCTGCAGTTTAACAAAATGTGGTGAGGGGAATGTTCTACCTAGTCCCAAATTGTTTTGTTGTATGCAAATGACGCAAAGCCTGAGCAAGCGGGAGCCAAACCCAGCGGCAGCGTAGAGCTTGTTGCTTCTGAAATGAGACTTGAAGCTTCTCACAGTAGTTCCTCTGCCCCACTCCGAAGAGCACCAGGGCCGGGGGAAATCGGCATGAGGGAGGGACCGTCACACCAACCCGCAGTGGCACACAGGGTGCTCTGTCACTGCTTATGACTTAACACAACAAAAAAAGCTGCTCTTTCCACATAAGAAGTATCAGAGAAAAAAAAAATAATATCGAGAGTCAGGCATTTCACCTCTGCTATGCACAACCTAAAGAGAAAAATTCCTACGACCATGGTTCAGGGAGATTTCAAAAGAACATGCCAATTTAAAAACCAAATAAAATGTAAAAAGAAATCGGGTTCATGTATTCCTTTTACTTTTAGACTGGCTTCTTTTTTCTTAGTGCAAATAACTCAAGATGCAGTTTCATATGCCTGTAGGTTCACAGGCACAGCCCATGTCCCTGGGATCAGCCAAGGACTGCACTGTCACTCAGGCCTTCAAAGTGTTGGAGGAACTGCACAGTGCAGTAATGTAAGCACAGCCACAGGAGCCTGGGCAGAGAGGCTCAGAGTCTGCCACAGTCCAACTTTGGGGATTCCTTCCTCCCCTACGAAAGCTTCCTTCCATCATGAACAGCCACAGAACAACCTTTTCTTCACCCTCCAACAGGAATAAACCCATCAGCAAACTGGTCACGGGAGGATGCTCAGGTACTTCCCAGCACTGCAGGTCTCCACACGGACACCACTGCTGTGGGCAGACCACAGACAGCTTGCTTCCAGCCACACCTGGAAGAGGGACCAGCAAAGATTTCTCCCGAATTTTCAAGTAATTCTGCCACGTGCATCTGGCAACCCATGGCTGGGAGGGGGCAGTCCCCTGCTGAGGGATCGCAGCCCCAGCACCAGAAGAGATGCTCTCAGGGCTGCATCCAGATTCCATGTGAGAGGAGCAGGCTTTTCCCCGTGCCTTCAAGGAGCTGGATGGGGCTGTTACTGGGTTTCAGTCTGTGCTACTTCTTTGGTCAGGAGAGCAAGAGACTTGAGCAGCTCTCTGCTGCTCTCAGATCTGCAGTGGGCAAAGGAAGCCCCCATGCGAAACAGGGCTGGCACTGCATTCTTGCACTTTGATTTATGCTGTTTTGGATGAATTCCCAAAGATGCTTTCTCAGCCTCCAATGATGCAGAATTTGGCAGAATCATTTTTCTGGGGGGTGGGAAAACCACAAGACCAAAGACCAACAGGTACCGTGGGGCCAGTGCCCTGGCTGCTGCTCTTTCAGCATGGCTGCTTACAGTCCTTGGTAATATCAAAGAGAACTGTTAGGTTAAAACCATGGGGTTTTTCCTACAGCATGACAATATGCAGTGTTTGTATGGAGCACTTTAAAGTATCCTGAGAGGATATCTTTCTGCCAAATTAGTAACAGCATCTTCAGTCTTCACATAACCATTCTCTATACGTTTGTATGAGACTAACACAGGCAGATCAAATGGGCCAGCCTGCAAAAATCAGAAGGAAAACATATATATGTTACAACTGTTATATTTCCAAACTCATAAACCTTTTCCTGGGTTATTTTTAAAGAAAATACTTGAAATTTTATAGGAGAAGAAGAATGATTAGGCCATGATAAAAGTGCCAAATGTCATTCACAACCAAGTAATCAGATGATAAATCAATTTGCACATTCTGCAAAATGCCACACAAAGTCTAAAAGGGGCATCTGTGCCTCCCATTCTGTCCCGGTCCAGCTGCCTCCCACACCAGTCTGCACCAGTATATGGTGGTGGAGAGCACCACCTAATGTCAGTGGAGAAGGATCTGCTGTGCAGGACAGATACCACATGTACCAGAGGCCTTGCAAGCCTGGCTGCTAGAGCTGCCATGCCAATTAAACTCATTTCTTTAGCAGCAGCTGTGGGTACAGAGGTAGGAGAGCCTCGCAGAACATCTGCAGTCTTCTGTTTGCAGGCGACACCACCCATAACATCTCCCCCGGAGGCGGAGTTGTGAAGTCAATTGGGCACTTTTTTACTCTGCTATTGGCTTGCTACAAAGTTTAAAATCAAGGCAACTTGTACTAGGATGCTCTTGGTGTGTGTATATACATACAGACACCGAGACATGCCTCTGTCTGTGTGTTGACACACATAAACAAGTACACGTGTTTAGTGTCAATCTATGAAGATGAATTAAAATGTACTTATTTCTAACTGACAGAACAGCATGCACCCTAGAGAAAGGGATTTTGGTACAATTCAGATGCAATACTGGAATCATTTTAACAACTGAGATTTGAATCTTTCAGTGTAATCCGTGTTAGCTTTTATAACCACTCTTAGCACAATCCAGGCTGCACTCTCACATTACATTTTTTTTTAACATTAGACTAAAATATCAGCTAGATTGAAAGATTTATTTGCATACTTCAAAATATTTCACTTTGAGAGTATCTGTACAGATACTGAAGAGGTTAGATAGTACAACATCCCCAAATTAAAATGCATCCCAAGCATTGCATCTCCATTCCACAAGGACAGGTGCCCCACACCAATAGTCAAGAGGATTACAAGAACCACAGTTTAACTGATTTGGAAGGGGTTACATTTGGTTAATTGATGCCTTTTAAAACCATCCCAACTCCTTCAGACAGGGTACCTTTACAACACATTAGACTCATCTGAGAACGTTCTTAAAAGAAGTGGTCTGACAGAAGGTCTGGCCGACAGTGAATCAGGTGCCTTCCTGCTGCTCTGCAACAGCGAGGCAAGGAGACTTATAGCACATGCAACCCTTGCCCCTGCCTATTGTCAAACAATGCAAGACCCACACAACCCTTTTTACAGCTAAGTCATATCATAAAGAATGATTAACACTGGCTGAGTTTTGCAGTGCAAGAGGCACAGAGAGTATTCAGAAACCGGTCCTGTTTCCCAAAATATTTAACTTTAGGCTTGGAGGTTTATGCTTTTGAGGGAGAAGGAGAACATTCCTGACCTCTACATAACTGGTATTTTTAAAATAGGAAGTAATAGAGGGGATCTGCAGAGAAACCAAATGCTAGGGACATGTAATCAAGGCACTTTGCTGTGGGTGACCCCACTACTCCCTTCATCAGCAAATCCAAGACTATCCTTCATTGTGAGGGTAGCACTAACAAGTGGGATGGACTGGGCAAGGTGGGCACTGGGGAAGATTCCCCCTAGGTCAGACGAGTCTGAGCCATTTGCCAAGCCATCTAGAGGACAAACAACATCAATTCCACCTTGTCCCACTCGTATCTAGTCCAGCAACACACAAAACTTCAGCGAGAAAAGAGTGTAAACCAGCTTTGCCTGTGTCCACCTCACTTGGACATCCTGAGCACGACCAGCTCACCCACCTGATGTGAGGGAAGAGACCGAAGGGGAAGAGACAGACAAAATATTTAAGCAGAAGATTTAAATTAAGGCAAAATTTAGGGAAAAGCAAGGTTTTGCTGTGTGAGCAAATCTAAACGTGTGCTTTCAAGAGTTAGGCATTAGAGGGAGAGGAGAAAGGCAGTTGAGCAAGCAACACATAGCGACTCAGAAAGGAAATCACCTTATTCACTCCAAGAAAAGCTGTGATTGCTGGAAGTTTGAGAAAGCATGAAGATAGTGGATGTTCCTGAGGAAGGAAGGCGCTTCGTTACCTAGTTCACAACAGCACAAAAGACAGAAAATTGCAGTACAAGAAAGAGAAAGGCAGAAACCAAAGAAAACACAAATGCGCCTTGCAGTTAAAAAAACCAACCAAACAAAACTGAAACAAAATAAAAACAACCACCACATTTCCACACAGAAATTTTAATAGAGGTTGAGCAGAGCTGATGCGCAGTGTTACAGGAAACTTGGGGTTAAACCCTGCCCAACTGAGGTCAACAGCAAGTGGCCATCGACCTGGCCTCAAGTACAACCCTTGGCTGCCAAGTTTGGGTTCAGGCACCTAAACAACGTCCCCAGTCTTGTTTTTCATTTAATGTTCCCCTTGGGACACTGATGTTTATTTTATTTTAGTTCAATATTAAGGTCAGGATTCTCAATAAGGCCTTAATTTGAAATCATCTACCTGATCTTAGATGCCTTTACTAATCAGGCGACTGACTTTGATGTCTGATTGATGACACAGATATTGAGAGCTGGTATCTGCTTCAGGGACTTATAATAAAGCTCTTACTCAAAATGTACATTTAAATATGGCTCAGCCTGTGTTTAGTTTGGGATGCACATCTGAAGAGACTTTCCTTGCTAAATGATTTCACAAGAGCCTTTGTTAAATGCATATAAAGCACTCTTGAAAGCAAGTATTGCAAGAGGAGACTGATCTTTGGTCAACTGCTGAAGGCAAAAATGGGTCACCTCTCAGGTGACTTGAGCTGGAGCTCAGAAACCCCCAGGTCACCCCTCCAGGGCACTGTCCTCAAACTGTCCTATGTCCACAGCTGAGAGCAACTTGCTCCCAGCTGGTTGGGCTGGCTGCAACACACCATGTGCTGACTCGAGGCAGGACTTACTGATGCTGCAGGGGGAAGAGAGGGGCTGCAGGAAGGGGAGGCACAAGGAGGGAGGAGGCACAGCCAAGGTGAGCAGGGGCTGCCCAGGAGATGGTGCTGCAGGGATGCGCAGCACCTCTGGGCAACCAGAGAGCAAGTGGCAGGGCAGCTCAGCACGGTGAGTCATGAGCCTGGCAGTGCTTCACCTTGTGCAGGAGCAATGAAGAAAACTTTAAAGAGGTTTCCACTTCTACAAAGAGCTCTCCTTCTCAGCAGTGGAGCAAAGCTGTTATGAAACCAGACAACTTTCGAGGAGAGTGAACACCATGGTATAAGCCTTCAGTTATTTATGGAGGGTGGGCAAATGTGACAAGACCTGACCCTCCTCCCACTGCACCAGCACCTGAGGACAGACCCAAGGAGAACATCCTGGCTGTGTTCTTTGACATAAAAACAGGTAGGGTTTTTTTTCAGGACATGATATGGTGGGTTTGATGATCAGTTCAGGTTGGACAAGGGTTACTGTACTTCTGTAAGAGACAGCATGATTCCACCCAACAAAGGTAAGGAAGGAAAGGCACAGGTTGAGTCTCTCTTCACTACAGATCTAGGCAATACTTTTAGATTAACTTCTTGCCATTTTTGGCTTGTGAAAGGGCAAGACAAGACTCTAGAAAGTCTTCCTTGAGATGTGAGTGGTATGTGGTACTGTTACAGGTTGATCTGGTGCTTAAGAAAGTTCTTCCTAAAAATACAGTGCGATACAACATTTTTTTCCTTACCTGATGATTTTTCTCTTTTATATTTTTTAAAACTATTAGAAGAATTTCTGGGAAAAGGCTGATAAAGATCAGGAGAATTATTGCCAGCCATGTGGAAACAGAAGTCAGCATATGAGCAAATACAAAATACATTCTTTGCTGCTTCAAGAAAGGCCTGAAAAAGAAAGGATACAAATAAATTGTGGTTAACACAGATTTTCCAAGAAAGTCAGAATCAAAGGAAACTTCAGATCAAACTATTAGCAGTTACACCTCCCTTTCAGATGGAGATGGATTCAGCCCCCACAAAAACACACTGTCCATCCTTGTCCCAGTATATCTCCTGCCTTCAACTGCACTAATTCTGGAGCATTGTCATGATTAATTTTGCGTCTTCCACATCTGTTTCTTTTCAGGATGGAGAGGGGTTTGAATTTTGCCGCTATCACCTAAAGATAAATTATTCACCTTATCAAAACCCAGGCCATTTTATTTCAGTTTCAGGCCTTGCTATAGCTTCTGGTTCGGTTTTGATGGTGGAAATCCAGTGCCTCTGAATCATAACAGGTTATTTGCACCTTCCTCCCTTCCTTGATGAGGGAGAGCAACTGACAGATGCTTGTGAAAAACACCTCATAAATAACCGATGATAAGGATCCCGAAGCAGTTGTTGCTTACTGTTAAGTCAAAAATATTGAGCTATGCAAGTTAAACAGTAGAAAGAGCTTTTAGTAGGAAACTCACACATTTCAGTACGGAGATGTGGCTAGACTGCAGATCTGGATCTGTTGGTTATCAACACTGAAGAGTTAAATAAAGCTTGTAATCCCCAATTAAAATACTTAAATCCCTTTGGTGGGCTGAAATATCTCCTCAAACACATTTCATCATGCAAGTGCCCTCTTCCAGCACTGTCTTTTTTAGAGGGTGTTGGGTGGAGGTATCCATCCTTCCTTCCTCAGGAGGGGAAGGAGCATGATTGCACACACCTTGCCATCTGTAAACCTCTGGATATCCCAAAGGAGGGGATGCTGCAGCCACATCCCCCACAAAGCCAGCACTGGGCATTTCCCTAGGAAAGCACCATGGAAAGAAAATATACTTGCCAAATGACTCCTCCCCAAAAGAATGAGAAAAACACATAGAAGGCAAGGGAGCCCCAAATCACAAAGTGGTTCATCCACGTCCAGAATCGAGTATCTAACGCTAGCTGTGTAAATAAAAAGAGAGACAGAACAGGCTTTAGATGCAGAGTGTATTTGATTGGATTTATATGACATTTCAGACTGGTTTCACATTAAGGTTGAAGGTTCTCCAAACAGCTACTCCTGTGCATATGGGCACCAGGAAAAACCGTTTTCAATATCCACGGGCTGGCACAGAGTCAACAGGGAAACAAAGAGATTCTAATTGTAACTGACACTTTTTAATAGAATAAATTTGATGCAACCTTTGATGCTACAGGAAATAAATGTCTAAAGGTTACAGGGATTGTAATTGCCTCTTGTCACCACCTGCTGTCTGAACCAAACATAAAAGACCTTTTGTAAGGTCTTATGCAAACAGTTTGTTCTGGAAAGCTCCACGAAAAAAAGCAGATTTGCTATTGTTATTTGACATGGGCTTTTGTGATTGCTGCAGCACTCAGCCTGGTCTGAAACAGGGTGGAAAAGCCCAAATTCTCCATTCCTCCTCTTCTCTTGCTGAAACTGAACACCAAGGGGCGAAAGTGTGGGGAAAAGTCAATCATAACCAACTGGAGTTCTCAAAGGAGAGAAAAAGTAGAAAAATAATTTAACCAAAACATAAACACTTACAGACCACAGACTACACAAAGGACAATAAGCAAGTTCTGCCTCTATGGAAGAAGAGAAGATTTAAGTGTGGTGGAAAACACACTCACTGCATGATTTTACAGTACATACACAAGCCTTGGAAAACGTCTGCAACAAGTACTGGAAAAGGAAGGAAAATCCTAACCTTCAGAGTGACGGTGAACACCAGCACGGTGAAAACAATCGTCCCAAAGGTCCAGTTCCCAAAAATCTGAAAAACACGTTACATTGCCGCAGGTGTCTCGGTCCATCTCCTTGGAGAGGCACAGAGACGACAATGAGGACAGGGCTGCAAGCAAGGACTGGAGGGGAAGGGCGGGATGGAACGACTGCTACAGGGGATTGATGCTCGGAAGACTCGCCGCCCGCTACACTACCCTGTGCCATGCAGTGCCACACAGACGGGTGATCCAGAGCTGGGACAGCGACAGGGACAACCTCCTACTAACAGCAATGTTGGTCGAGGATACAAGTCATTGGGCCACCTGCTTTTCATGATTTCTTGGCAGTTTGCTCAGTTTCTGCTCTCTCGCAACAACCATCATTGTCTTTGTAGTCCCATTTGCAGAATGGGACCAATGCAAAAAACCAATGGGTGTTTTTCCCTCTGGTTTGAAGATACTAGTGACTACGCACACAAAGAAAAGCAGATACTGCATATAAATCCAAATGATGGCAATGAATGGGAGGGATGCTTACCAAAGGCTGTCAAGATCTGAATGCATACATTAAAACAGAAAGTGAAATGTAAAAGTTTTCAAAAAATGCAAAAAAAACCCTGAAGTCAATAGGAGCGAAGAAGGAATCAAACATACATGGATATTATGAACAATTGCTGGTAGCAGTTCTTACAGGCATAAGTGTTTACAGAACAGGACATAACCACAGGTCTTATTTTAGAGCCACATAGACTTGACCTCTGAAGGCAGCTGCAGAACATATCAGTGCTTCATGTTTTATTCAAATACAACCAGAACGGCTATAAATACAGAAAAGCACTGATTTGACAATACAGGGTCCTAACTACATATAGCTGGGGCCATAAATGTTGGCATTGATGCAATGTATGAATACATATACATAAATTTCATCAGCTTTTCTCCAAGTGTTAGCTGCTAAAAAAAGTTTAGGTTTTTTCAAGGGTCACAAGTGATGGTGTAAAGAAGTTTTCCATCAATTGACATCTGCTAACATGATGCACAATCCCTTGGGCAAAAGGTCCTGAGACAGCTCAGGTCACAACATGTGGGAGCCTCCCTGCACTAATGCTTTCCTCTGTACTCAGTTAACCAGCAAAATAAAGAAGAAAAAAGTAAAAAAAAAAAAAAGGAAACCTCAATCTTTCTTCCTCCTCTTTCTGTGCAAGTCAAACCCAGAGCAGCTCCCACACTTTGCTCATGCAGCGTTTCAAGCACTTGTCCCAACACCAGAGGCACGAGCAAGCACGGACAACAAGTCTGCTCATTCCAGCAGCAGTGATGACTTATGCTGGCTCCAAAACAGCAGCAATAGCCCAGCACCAGCCTTCCCCCATGGCAAAGAGAAATGGGAGGCTGAAATCACACCCTGGAGCAGGCACAGTGCAGAAGCAGCATCTTATCAAGGTGAGCTAATTCAGCTGCTTGTAACCAGCCAAGCACGTGCTGAATTTCAGGCAGTCACTGGTGAGAAGGACAGACACTCCTCCTGCCCTGGGCCAGCTCCTGGGATCAGACAAGAGAGGGGATGAATACTGTGTAAAGCTCACTGGGTAGGAAGAAAGCTGTGTGTAAGACTAGTCATTTTACCTAGTGAGTATAACCAGCTCTGCCCTGTTTCCATGGCGATTTGGAAAATGTTTTATTTCAAGCATTTGCTGCAGAATCACACCATAAGCAAGGCTACACTGTTGGACAAGACTCGAGACACTGCACAGATTAAGCACATAGATATTCCCTGCCAGGCATATCAAAGAGGCACTGCACAAAAGAAACACTCATCTTCCTTTTTTTGGTGGCATTACCTTTCCGTTATCTTCCAACGATGAATTCTGAAACAGAAAATAAACCCCAAAGAAAAACACGAGTCCTTCAAAGGCGCCCAGAAAGGTCCAGTACAGGAACGGCCTCCACTGCAGCATTGCATTATCTGAAACCTTCCTGCCAAGAGATGGAGTAAGAAGACCATCACCATCACATTTGAGGATGAACTGCAAAGCTCCCTGCAGGCAGGTGATCAGTGAGCTTTGGAGCAAGCCCTTGCTGTACAAGGCAGGGAGGTACCCACATAAACACTGGCCAGTGTACAGGACATAAAGAACATTTGCCATGAGAAATCACAAGAGGTTCAGCACATGAACTTGTTTTGTCTTCCTCCTCTAGGTAGCTTGGACAAAAAGCCAAGTCAGCCCAAAGCCAACAGATGCAACACTGTCCTGAGCCCCTCCTGGCATCATCCATGGCATCTGATATTAAATGATAAATTTTTAAAACAAGGTAAGGCTAACAAGCACCCATATGGGATGCATCAAATCTGTGCTGTGTTTCCCTCTTTTTGTAGAATGCACAAGCTCCTTTTTTGAGAAAAGCTCCGCAAGTCCTGTTCCTAAAATGGTGTTTTTCTGCACAGACTGAAAATAACCTCCTGAATTGTATGGTGGGTGTTTTTATCACAGGGGTTGTAGCAAGAGGCTCTTGGCTGAATATAGGATGAGATCTGGCACGTAGGCAGCATAAGGAAATGGATGGGACCACACGCAGGGCCTGGGGAATGGAGGGTGGCTATCAGGGCACAAGGGAGTTAAAACCAGTTAAAAACATCATTGTCTTTTCAGATTACTTTCTCTAAAATTTCAAGAATGATGGGGGATAAAAGCACTTTTATATCAGAACCAAAATCCCTGTTCTTATCTCATTTTTCTCCCTAACTCTTAAAGCAATACACTCATTTTCAGCAATATGCACCTTGCGAACTGGTGTGGCGCTGGGCTCCTGTAACTGCAGTTTCTAAAACAAAACCCTACTGAATCCTATGCATGATGATGCACTGAACATGCTCTAACATACCACAGTTCGGGTACGAGAAAGGAGCAAGGATAAGCCAGACTGGAAGGAGGGTTTATTGAAAGGAGAAAAAATACAACCAGCTTCCTCCCTGCGAACTCTGTTTTGCATTTCCATTTATGTCCTGCAGTGCTCATCGTAAACAGGCTTTTTACAACGCCTCAGACTTGAGATCTGCACTGCAGCAGCTCAGCACTTCATACAGCAGCGGCACAGAGGGCGTTCTGCATTCAGTAGAACATGCACAGTCATGAATATTCAAACTAAAGCTGTTTTCCCTCAACGGGCAGACCCCAGAGATCAGAGAGCCCACCAGGCAAAGGCACAGGGGCCTGCTGTTATTGCTCTCTGTTGCACAATATTCAATTACCAATTTATTTAAAAATACATGTGGTGGCATTTTGCCACAAGAGTGGAGGAACACACAGGTCTAATTAATCATTGCTCTGAGTGCTTACTTGAAAAACATCCAAGCCCCTTCCCAGCCTTACAACTCTTGTTGCGTTTGCTGATTTTCCTCTATCTAATGTAATTTTCATGCAGTATTTTAGGCACCTGCTAATTCCCTTTGCTGTCTCTGCACAGGCATCACTCTTGGTTAGAGCATGGCTGTGCCACACACTGAGAAGCATCGTACAGGGTGTGACAGGAGTGACAGGGCTTGCACAGGACACTGGCCAAAGCAACCCTGACCCGGTCTCTCTGCACAGGGACAGGCTTTATGCCAGGCAGGGGAATTAGCAACAGCAATGCATGAACAGAGGCTTCCTCAAAAAAACCCAGATCTTTCCTTAGTCCTTGCTGAAGGGCTGCATGCAAGTGCCTGTGTGTGGGCAGGGGTGGGAGGAAGATGGGACACATCTCTGTTTCCGTGGGAGGTTGGAGTCTCTCCCTGTTGCAACCAAGGAAGGAGAGTAAACAAACAGCAAAGCAGAGAGAGACAGTCTAAACTGTCCTTTCCCCAGGCAAAGTGGCAGAAAACTGAGCATGTAGATCGATGAGCAGAGCTCTCTGGTAATATGGTTCTGATCTGGAGACTTGGCCTGTGGAGGGGAAGCCTGGGGGACCATATCCATTTAGACAAGCTGAGAAACTACCTGCCTTAGCTGGGTTTCAGAACCATTAATCTTTCTGAAAATTAATGGATCTCTTTTCCTCCTGAAAGCTAGATCTCCCCTCCATCCAGTACATGCTCTATCATGTGCTTGGCTCATGCTGCCTGGCTCAAAGGTAATGTGAATGAATGGTCACTCACAGCTCGATTTCTCTTATGGATGGAGAATTCTTTTATGCTTTTATAGAGACACATTGGTGCAATTTGCTAGATCAGATACTGTCAGGAGAGCATAAATAAGTAGAAATAAGTGGTAATTGGGACACTGGTCAGCTCAAATGCAGAAGCAGCAAAGCCAGCAAGGATAGAAATGGCCTTTTCTGCAGTTCATGGGGACTCCATCACAGACATGGGACAGGGACACCTGCTTACACTCCTGCCCCAATAAAACTTCAACTATGGGTAACCAAGTTGTGTGGAGGCTTACTCAGTCCAGTGCTACTTACATGTACAGCTGAGGATCCGAGGTCAGTGTGTCAATGCTGATGTGCTGCTCCAGGAGGCTGTAAGCCAGGATAGGCAGTGATGTGAAGCAGATGTTGTACATGGTCAGATAAGCAGCATCATACAGTGGCTTAAAAAAAGAAGAAAGGGTAAAATGAGACACACAGAAATGCCACTTTAAAAGTCTCTCTGCAAAGAAATTAAAAGTTTCCAGCCCTTATCTCCTGCATACCCTACAGATTCATCCCTTTGTCACAGCCATGTAGGACAGCTTCATTTGACAGAATGCTCATGCTCTGTGCAATGCAAGGGGGAACAAGGCACCCCCAGGCTGCATGGCCAGGAACCTGCTACCACTGACAGGAAGTTTTGTAACTGGCTGGTCTCATCTCCAGCACATTCTCCAGAAAAACATGACTAAACAGCCTTTATCCCAGCTTTTCTGTTGCTGCTCTTGTGCTGCCATTTCTATTAATATACTTGATGCTTTCTGTGGCTCTCTAAAGACCAGACTGTTTTAGAGGAACTACAGCTCCTTTTTTTGAAACAAGTAAAAGGCAAATGGTTCTGCCAAGGCAAGCAGAGAATTATCTCCTATCATTTACTCTTCCTCAGCATTACTTTTGAGCCCAAATAGACACAAAAGCCAAAGTTTTTTGTCTCCAAGCACATGAACCCACTCACCAGAAACCTCTGACACTCACTTGGACTAAGCAAGGCTATCACAACAACTAAGCAAGGCTCCGATGACACTCAATGTGTGTCTTTTTTTAAAGCTGCCATAAAAGAAGGAACTGTTCTTCCTTTTGAGTGACACTTTTAACGCAAGGAAATGTAGCAGAGGAGACAAGATCAGGAAGCCTTTGAAAACTTGTTCTCTTAAGAGAAGCAGAAGTAGCAAAACCGGGTACTGACAAAACAGCTAAACCCCTCTCTTATTACTTCAGGAAGGCATCCACCTTTGTTTATGGCTGATGGATGGGAAAGGAAAGAAAGCAGGTTTCCTCCTTTTTAGTTATGGGTCTCATGATATGTTCCAGATATGGAGCAGAGCAACAAGGTCAGTTCCTACTGTCCTGTAAAGACAGGTGATGAAGGGACAGGATGCCAAAAGCTAAGTCTCTGCTAGGAAGCCTCATTATGCCACTTGCTTTTTATCCTACCTTTATAGGCAAATTGCTGGAAATTACCTGCTGTGAGAATCCACAGAAGAACTGGTATAAAAACTGCGGTAAAATGAAGCAAAGGTTCTATGGAAACAAAAGACAAATGATTAGCAGGGAAGCACTTGATTTCGCAATCTAAATCCAAGTAGTTTTTCCTGTTATCAGACATTAGTGTCTGATATTACAACATCAAACAAGGCAGGGCTCTTGTTTTACCAAGCACAAAACTAACCCAGTGAGCAGCTAGTATCAGTAGAAGACACTGGAAGAAAGTCATGCTCATATTCCCTTGTAAGCTCTGTTTTCAATGGACAGGCACATGGCAGGCACAGCCTGTTCTAGGGAAGGAAAACAGAGCTACAGAATATCCTACATATTTTTTCCCTGTTTATTATTTTATTCTATTGCCCAAGAAATGCAATAGTATAAACAAAGAAATAAGCTACACCCCCCCTTACCTTATAGAAGAAATACTGTACAAGGTGTGCTATTCTCACATAATATAAATGCCCATGTGCTAGTAGCAGTTTTCTTAAATGTTTAAACTTTGGCACAGCATAGTCGCTGTTTCTGGAAGCCTGCCGTCCTTCTTTGCCTTTTATACCTGGGGACAGAAGCATGGCAAGGGGTTAATCCCTAAGGGGCTGGAAGCTGGATGCTACCCACTAGGTTTGCTCACATCACTCAGTGTCTCAAGGCATGACAAAGGCTGTGTTTCCCTGAGTGTCCCAGGAGACCAAAACACTAACATGCTTGCCACGGTGTGCATTTGGCTCCACAACACTCAGACCTGCCTCTGGAGTTTTTAAGCTATATTTAGGTTGCTGTCTGATTTCCTCTGAAAGAGTGTGGTGAGAAGCATCTAAGCAAAGCTGATAAAATATAAGGAACTGGTTTCCCTGCAGGCTTGCCCACATCTCACACAGCACAGTTATTTCACTGCAGATCTCAGCCTCCTGAGACATCTCCACAGAGAAGGGCTAAAGACACACAGGTTTTTCTCACTCAAAAGCCACAGCCAAACGAACTGCACTGGACCTTATTCATTAGAGGGCACCACAGCATTTCCAACAGCCCCAAGTGAAGAGCCTGCCCTTTCTCTTCCATTGACACTTCTTCAGTGGTATTACAAAAACCTCACCTATCTCTGACACCAACCTGCGGACAGGAGGGTAGTTTCCAGCCTCATGTGAGTCGTATGGACAGTGCAGACACAACATAACTGGGCATCAGCCCCTGGGAAACATATGCAGGTCCCAAGTGCTAAATTACTGAGTTACTGTGACCAGTTAATGCTAAAGTCTGGCACTGAGTTTGCACCCACCAGGCACAGTCTGTGCCTTTGTTTTCTGAACCCCAAGCAACCTTTACCACCACAAATTCAGCCACAGAGTTTTTGAACATAATGTGCCACACACAGAATGGTACTATCACAGCTGAGCAGCATATGATGATCTCATCTCTCTCTCACTTTACAGTGAAGGTGATAAAACACTGGCAAAACTTGCCCAAAGAGGTGGTAGATGTCCCATTCCTGGGAACATTCAAGGTCAGGTTGGACAGGACTGAGCAACCTGAACTAGTGAAGATGTCCTTGCTCACTGCAGGGGTTGGACTAGATGGCCTTTAAAGGTCCCTTCCAACCCAAACTATGCTATGATCTCAAGCACTGATCTGGAGTCAAGCCCTGGCTCCACAGAAAGCAACAGCAGAGTTTCCACATTTTTCAGTAGGATAAATTTAGCCACGTGCAGTCTGAAACACTGACTGTACTTCAACAGTGAACCCCTGCAAGAACAGACAGGTCTTGGGTATGAGATGTGTTATCAGGAGGTCTTACCTATTCCAACATGTGCTTCCAAAATCATACTAACATCATTTGCACCATCCCCTATGGAGAGGGTTATTGGGCTGCCTTTTGTGTTCTTCACCATTCGCACAATCTGAAATATTTAAAAGAAGGATGGCAGCAGAGCCCAAAATTCAGTTAAAAAGCTTCCAGAGATCTTCCCACCATCCCACTTGCAAAAGCCCCCCCTGCCCAGGACAAGCAACCAGGCTTCTACAGCAGCAATATAATACCTGGAGAGTTCAGGTTAATAAAACCCTGGTTCAGAGTTCAGGTTAATAAAAAAAAAAAAAAAAAAAGGGAAGTAACCCCTTGTTACTTTCTTTGCAGTCACAGCAAAAGCCCAAATCCAGCTGCACAGGGCTGAAGGACAGTAAAAACAAACCCAAGCAGCAGCATCCTGCCCTTCCCCTCTGCCAGACCCTGCTCTCCCAAAGGTGGGACCTCTCACATGTCTCAGGTGCAGAAACACACCACTTATCAGGGACATCCATCATCTCCTGTCATGAGGAAGTTATGGACTCCACCTGACAAATTTGGAAAGGAAAAATAAGAGCAAACAGGAGGGGCTTGTTTATTTCTAATTGGCCTGGGTTTGTGGCTTCCTGTAAGCATATTAAACAAAGGGTCTGCATTCAGATTTGAAAGAATGGTGTGTTTTCATCACGCTCTGAAGCTCAGACAAGGCTTATACACAGCCTGGAGAAGTCCTGGTTGATTAAGATGATCAGGTCAAGTCCCAGCTGATGAATTCAAAGTGCGTCACATCACCTAATGACGAGCTTCAGTCAGTCAGCAGTAAATACCTGTGCTTTCTGCAAAGGAGCCATCCGGCAGCAGAGGACTGCAGTGCACTTCAAACAGATTTGTAGAAATATGTTTTTGTAATTGCTAGAACCAGAGTCCTGAGAAGGGTTGAGTATCAGTGACAGAGTCGAGCCATCTATAATCAGTCCGTACTCTTGACTCAACGTCCAGCTTCTGGGGCACAACAAGGAACATGTTTGAAACAAAATCAGACTAAGAAGTCAATCTAGCTGCTTGTACCATCTTAGTGAAAAAGAAATTGCTTTTGTCTTAATCTTCTTTTTGTCCATTTTTGAGGGCTTAGCAATCTTAAAAAGCTTGGATTTAACATGCACCCTTCTCTAAAGGAGTGTATGTAATTTCAAAATAAACTAATATTACAGATGACAAGCAAAGCGAAGGAACCAGTTGCAGTATCTGCACGTAGCCAGTCCCCAAGGCCACAAGGTCCTATTTCTCTATCAAATTTGCATCTGAAATTCACCACAGCTGAGTCCTTTTGCTCACTTACCTCTTCAGGCCTCCCCGGTTTTTGGGAACATCCTGAATCAGCTTTTTATGGTACTCCATCAGCAGCTCATGGAGCCGATCCTCCTTCCTTTCGCTCTCACCCACAGTTCTTGCTGTTAGCTCCAGCAGCTCAGTGCTGGTCTGGAAGAGCCTGCAAGCGTAGCAGGTGGATTTGGCAGTTTCCATCTTGTCTCCTGTCAGCACCCAAACCTTCATGCCAGCTGCGTGCAGAGCTTCGATCGTCTCTGCCAACTGCTCCTGCAGCCTGCAAGCACAAGGGAAACATCACTCCTCAGGTTGGCCCACACCTAATCCACATAACCCTGATTCTGCAGGTAGGAAATACCAGCTCGAGAGAAGTTAATTGATTTTGCCCATGCTGGGGAGATCACTGCCACAGGAATAAGGATTAGAAATCAGCAATCCCAAGTTTTTATCTGCAGGCAAAAAGAGAAATCACTGCATTATACTCTTGACTCTTAGGTCTCACAGTAAGAGTTTAATTCACACTTGCAGTTACTATAACTGCATGTGGAACTGAATTTGTTTTGATGTGCAAATTAATGCTGTGTGCTTAATTCACACTCTAGAAGTACAAGTATTTTTGCAGTTTTATTAATAAATCCCAATTTCTACTACACCAGCCAATTTTAGCAACTAGGACATTGTGAAATGGACTGTGCCATGGTGTAATTCATTGCCCTAGACACTGCCAGCATCTGCCTGGCTGCTCAGTTCCACTACAGTGAGTCAGGGCCACGATGCAACATCACGGAGACACCACAGGTACCACAGTGCTGGTGGTGGGGTCACCTCTTTACCTGTCTTCTACAGCAGTAGCCCCAATCAGGTGCATGTCTGCTTCTGTGTCGTCAAAAACCTTGGCCATCTTCTCCTCCCTGTCCTGCAGAGCCATCTTAGCTTCATTGAGCTGTCTGTCAATTTTGTCATACTCCTTTTGAGTTAACTCTTTGAAGGCCACGCAGAGTGTTCGATAGCCATCCTGGCGTGGGAAGGGAAAGAAAACAAAGTGGACAAGTGCCCTAAAACTAGATTTTCTACAGCCCCTCACTTTAGGGTTGGTGCTTTTGTCCACCATCAGTGCTTCTGGCAGTATTGACCCTGAGGGCAAGAACAATTTGCTGGCTTGAGTCAAAAGAGATTTTCTCAGTGTTTATACAGTAACTTCATCCCCACAGTTCTGCTTATTAGGCACAGGGAATAGGGCAGAGAGAAACTAAGAGAAGGACCAGAGCTGAGAGCATGCATCCAGCAGGGAGAGCAGGGACCAGGTGCCACCATGACTGGGACCAGGCACTTCTCCCACTGGACTAAGCAGCTTGTTGTTGTTACTTCTATTTTTAACTTGCCTGGGAGATGCTTGGACACAACTGTGATGGAGACCATATAAGTATATCAAATAAAGGTGGAAGCCAATGAAACAGAAAAGGAAAGAAGCCTGGCATCAAAACAATGTGAAGTGACACTCAGATTTTCAACACTTCCCTCCAAAGCAAGGTCACATCCCTATTTTTGGAATAAAGCTTTCCTGATCCCAGGAGCCAGCCAAATTCCATCCGTGTGCTCACCATAGCATTGCGGTCCACATGGACTTTTGTTTGTTGGATTTCTTCTTGCTGCACCCTTGGAAAAATAGAGGAGTCTGCTCCTTTACAGAAGAGAAGCAACTTTCCTAAAAGGAAATTATAAATAGTTTATAGCATTCACAAGCTGTAGAAAGATTTTAACAACATCAGTAGTGAGCAAGTGATGCAGAGGGAGGAAATCAGGCAGGACTAAAGAAAGAACTGCTAGAAGCCCAGCTGACTACCAAAAGTGGCCTTACATCAGCCTGTGTAAAATCTTATTTGACCCCAAGTTATGGCACCAGGTGTCCCTACCTGCCTCTAAGCAACTTTCCCACAACAGGCTGGACAAACCAGTTTATTTTTTCCTATTTAGAAGCCTTGGTAACCTTACCAGGGAGGGTAAAACCAGCATCCCATACCTTATAGAACTGACACTTGAGAAGGATTGTGACCTCTGAATTTTTGTCTGTTATCCCCATGAAACTCCATCCCACTCAGGGGACATTCTCACATCTCTCTCTCTGTACTTGTTCCAGCCTGGAACAAGGCAGGCAGGAAGCTCTCCATGGGTCACTGTTCCCACCCCTGTTCCCTCCCCTGATCTGGTGCTGGGTCCCAAATGGCTGCTACGGACAAAAATTAACTCTATCCCAACCAGACCCAGTACAGAATCAGCTTAGAAAACTAAAAAGTCAGTCTCTGTAAGTTACAGGAATAAGAAGAATGTGTTTTATATCTGTATACATGTATGAGAGTCCATGAATGCACTTGGACTGTACCTGTGGTGGTTCTCACAATGACACTCATACGGCGACGGACAGGGTCAAAGTTCAACACATGGAGAAGTTGGTACCTTAAAAAAAAAAAGCTTTGACTCAGTAAAAGAAAACTAGAAAAATAACTATTCGAGACAGAAAATCACTACCAACGAGCTGCAGAAATCAATACACTCTACAAGAGGCATCACCCACTGGGGAATGTACTTTTTACAGCTACTGCACAAGAAAATGGAGAAAAAAAACGGGACTCCAGTGGTGCTCTGAGCATAGGGTTGAGGGTGTGGGTGCCACCACTGTGCCAAGTCCCCAGGGTGGGCAGGGGCTCAGCAGGGAGCAGAGAACCACATGGCACAGGCAGCAACACTGACTCTGCCAATTAAATAAGAAGTTTCACCATAAGGGAAGTGAGAAGTGAAACTTGCTTGTGAAGGCAAGTTCTCAGGGAGCACTGGGATTAGGTCAGTGACTCTCAGATATCCACCAAGCTGTGAGCACAGAGTAAAAATCTAACTATTTTCAGCTTGGGAGGGGAGAAAAGGTTACAGGGAAGGGAGATGTATCATAAGTTTAGGCTTGCAGTATCCTGCTGTGAGACCCAGCCACTGTCCATAAGGTCAGCAGCCACCTCGTGAATCCCAGGAGCCATCTGCATGGCTGGCACGGATGAAGGACACATGCAGAGGTCTGCAGCCACTTAAGAGACCTCAATTTAGACATCAGTAAACCACCCGCAGATTTCTGCAAGTGAGCCTTTCAGCCTGCACCTCGCTGTGCTGTGCTTTGTAAAGAGGACACGACTTTTCAGGCAGGTCAGCATGGCCTGACAGCCCTCAAGGAACAGCTGTGACCTTGCCAGGTTGACCAAACTTGCTTAAGCCCTTTTGGGAGCAGCACAGAAGAGCAGCCCTGTTCCTCAGCAGCCCCAGCAGCACTTACATCTCAGTTTCATTCTTTTGGTTTCGTATTTTCATGAAATCGTTTTCAAGTCCTAGAAAAGTGAAACCATACCTGTCAATAGACAAAAGGACAGAACAACATTGAAAACACCCATTGGCACATATTATACATTAACAATGTTCTCGTTTCGCCTTCTGAACCGCAGAGGAGAGTAAAGAAGTTAGTGAGTCTGAGCTAAAGAGCATGGCTGGATGTTTGCTTACTGCATGCAGAGCCTGCTATGATGTTCTGGCACCTCTCCCATCACCTGGAGAGCTTGGGCACTGGAGTGCAGAGACACCAAGAGCCTCTGGACACGGTCCACTGGGTCTCTGGCAGATTTACAAGCCATGAACAAGTATATACAGTTGCAACAGCCTCATCTAAAGCCTAGGGCCTGGCAATAGCATAGAATCACTGAATGGTTTGGGTTGGAGAATAGCTTACAGATCATCTAGTCCCAACCCCCTGTTCACTAGTCCAGGTTGCTCAAAGCCCCATCCAGCCTGGCCTTGAGCATCTCTGGCAGGACACAAATGTGGGGTTGACAAAAGTAACCCATCCTATGGTTTGCTACTGCACGCTAAGGAAACAATTTCGCTGCACTATACAAATAGTAACTGGTCTCTGTTTCTTGGGGATTAAACTACAAGGCCATGAGGGTTCCAGCAAAGGAGCACCTCAGGGCTGCTCTCAGTGAATGCAAACCATGGCCTGCCAAGAAGAAGCTCAGGGAAGATCCTTTACACAGCTCCCCTTTTACTGAGAGCTTATTTAAACCAACAGTCTCACATGGCTTCACAGGGCTGTGGGTCAGGCACAGCATTGGTATCACAACATGCTTCCCAGAGAGAGCTGCAGCCTAGACTGTGCAAAAGGGTCTATCACATTCAGATAACCCTCACCCCCCTCCCTCCCACCAGAGGGAGGGAATTGAAAATCCAACATCTTCGAATTCTTACTTTTCTGCGCCTTTCACCAAAGCGATTTCATCTGGGGAAGAGGAGATGTAGGTATATTTGCGTTCTGGATGTCCTATCAGCCCATCCACCTGGTCTGCTTCCTTGATCTGAACTGTGTGGCACAGGCAGAGGGCTCGCAGGAACAGCTCCTCGCGGCTCTAGGCAGAAGTGAAGTAGGGCTTGTTACCAGCCCACCTTGCAGTACTTATTGTGATTTTTGTGTACACATATTTAAAAACCAAAAAATCCCAAACCCCACACCCCCTCTCAGCTTCCATTGTATTTACCCAGCCAGGAGCTGACCACTAAACCCTGACAGCCACCGATGTGCACATTTCTTACCTTTTCTGCCTTGCCATAGTATTTTCGGGGCCCATCAGCCTGAGAGAAGCCATCCACCTCTGACATGCATTCTTTGTACTTGTGCCCATCTATGCAGCACTCGATGAACTCCATGCTGTTCTCTGTCAGGGTGCCGGTTTTGTCCGTGAAGACGTACTCCACCTGGAAGCAAGCAGGCAGGCTGCCTCACTGCACCTCCAGCCCCATCTGTTGGGGAAGGAGCCCCGCCAGAAAAGGAGGCCAGGGCATTTTACTGCATCTGTCCCAATGCAGGAGAGTAGCACTTCGCTGCTATCCTAACCTGACCCCACAGAAAAGATGCAGGTGCCCCAATTCATCATTATGTAGCTCTACTTTGCTCCTTAGAGCAGCTCCTTTGTTTTTCAGCCTGTTTCATGGGTGGCAGGAGGCAGCTTCTGAAGATTTAAAATCTGTTTCCAGGCTCTTCACTCTCCTCTCATCCTCTTTCTTGGGTACTTTGCTAAGGCTCCTTGTGCTTATAGAACTGCTACTGCAGGTCTGCTGCCTCCTTTGGGGGATTTTCATCTTGACGTTGTGTTTCAATTAGTTAACTGCTACTCCAAATATATTTTTATTGTTTTCAAAGCTAAATCAGAAGCGGGAAGCACTACACTCAGTCCCTCCTGGTGCAGATAAGAAAGGGAAGCCTGAGCTGTCTAAGTGCTCCAGCAGCAGAGGAGCTGCAAGTGCTCTGCATGCCCAGGGAGATGACTGGGCAGACATTTTCGTTAATCCTCAGAGAGACAGAGGATTTTTAATTTTTAATTGAAGCAGTGAGAGCAAACTACGCTGACACGCAGAGTGCTGCGCCTGATATTCCCCAATATGGAAACAATTGGCGTGACCCAATTCCTGCTCTTTCATGCACTATTTATAACCTTATCTGTTTCGCAGAGCGAGGGGAATCACATTAAATGGAAAGTGCCACCAAAGCGGGTGAAGCTCTGCCCTGAGGGGACCATGAGGGACTGTCACAACAAGGGTTCCTAGCAGGGGGGATGTTTTCACCCACACTTTCATCCAAGCAGATGCAAACAGAGTGTGTTCTGACCTGCCCCAGCTCTTCGTTCAGGTCCGAGGTGTTCACCAACGCTCCCTCTTTTATTTCTTCATCATACATCTCCTTGTCCCAAGAGATGAAAAAGGAGCCCAAGAACTTCTGCATCTCTACTGTAACATACATGGAGACTGGGATAATAAAATTGAAGAGAACCATAAATGACAAGAAGTCCGTGAACATCCGCAAGACCTGCAAGGGAAAGAGAAGATGTAGTCTGTGTCCATCAGGGGTAACTCAAGGGCAGTTTACAGCAACATCTTGGGGATTTTATATAGCCTTTCTTCTAGGGTTAAAAAGAAAAAAAACAACCTGAAAATGAATACAGTTAAGATACAGAACTAAACCCCATTTTCATTTGACACAAAAATAAAAGACAGCGTCATAGTGACCAAAACAATGTTTTATCCAAGCATATTCCTCTTAACAGTATACTGCTACAGTACAGGCCCACCCCTATCCCACATAACTAGAAACAAGGAGCAGGTGTCTTGAGACTAGTCAAGTTATGGCAAGGATACAACTGATTCAGTGACGTCCCTGTATGTCCTGCTCAATAACCCATCAAATAACAGATCTCTACACACTTGCACTCACTCTTTCAAGCTTGACTGCCCACGTCTAGGCAAGTTTAAGAAACTGGTTGATGTGGCCTCAATTTAAGTTTACCTATTCAAAGCTGAAAGATAGGTCTAGTTCAGATAAGGACCCAGGTTAAGTCAGCTGCACTTACTATATTATATAGTATTTATTTATGCCTTGCCCTGCTCCACATAAATATCACTGTGCACAAGCACGAAAGAGGCAGGAAAGAAATGCAAACAGCAGGAGAGACCGAAGGAAATGACAGCACTTTCTGCAGGCAAACAGGACTCACAGGGCTGGCAGCAGGCACCATGATTAAATAAAACAGTCAGAAAAAGTAAAGCTGGAGGAGGTGCTGAAATACAAATCCACTTACCTTGAACGTCTCTCTCTCTTTTTTAGTCTTTTCATTGTACCAAGGCTCATCATTAAATGGATTACTCTGCCAGACGTATTTCAGAGTCGTGCACACAGTGGCCTTGCTCAATAGGATGCACAAATACACTATCAAGAAAGCGTTGATAGATCTGAAAAACAGGTTTCTTTTTTCAATTCTTGCAGCTATTTTTATACAGAAAACTGCATAAATAAGCAGGAACAAAACTTCCTTTTAAGAAGGGAAATACAGAATAAGTGCTTTGGACACTTCAGGGTCAGGTTCATATATTTTAACATTTCTTAATTTTGTTTATAAATTAAAAAAAGCTACTAAATTATGCTCCTTCTTGCAAGATATGCTTTATCAAATAACCAGACTGTCCTATGAAATCAGAGAGCATATGAAACAAAAGGCAGTAGATTAGGGGATTATGTCTGTAGCAGTCATCCATTAAAAACAAAAACAAACCCAACAACTTCTACTGATTTTTTCTGGAATATAAATACTCACTTTTCCACTGCAGACCGTTTCTGAGATTTCCCTTGGTAGTTCAGAGCCATTTTTGTTTCCATTCCAGTATAGACTGCAACTCCTGCGGGGTATCAAAGCAGGGCTCATAAGGGACTTGCAGCCCCAGAGGGACCCAGCTGGCACTTGGCCATAAGGGGCATCGGTGTTTACATCAAACTCAAATCCCAGCTGAAGAAAGAGGCATTACCCAAGGACTGTTCGACTACAGAAGCCTCTGAGGCTGCCACGTAATGTAACTGCACGTATCCCAGAGGACTGAGCAGGAGCCTATGGATCACGTACAGTCAGAAAAAACATCAGTCTTCCATAACAGCCGTCACCCTAAATCACTAGTGTCTGGAACTCTGCTCCTAGCACATTTCCAGCAAAGGATTTGGGAACAACTCCTTGCTCATTGTGTCTCAGGCAAAGACAAAAGCTTGCTCTGGTGTATAAATACAACCTGCACAGTTTGGCAGCACTGTAGACACAAACGCTGCCTCCTAATTTCACCCTGTCCACTTTGCAATCAGCTCACATGCCAAACATAGCTGTACAGCCCATGCAGACAGGCTATAGAGAAGTATTTTCCCTCTCCAAATTTAGTAATGAACATCTACATTTTTCATCATTTATCAGAACTATTCTAATGAATAAATAATGAAAATGGTTCACCATAAATCTTCTTGGTATTTTTGAGGGTAGCACCTTTCAGCAACAGGTTTTCAGGACCCAAAGATCTAAACATAAAAGAAATTGTAATATTACTCAAACAATATTCAAACTACTTTATAATTTAGACTCAGAGACAGATTATAAAGCTAAACAGATGCTCTTTAGATTTGAGTACATGATTCGTATATTAAATTGGGCCTTGCTTGAGTTTTTCTCTTTATATCCTTACATTTCCATTTCATCTTACACAGACTATCCCTGATGCTCAAAGTCCCACATTTATTGGGGGATTATCAGTAAGGCTTTTGAGGAATAAGTGCAAAATGTTCAGATCTAGTATGTTCCAGTACTTAGATTAAAATCCGATTTTAAAAGCATCAAAGCACAGTCAATCAATGGCACCATCAAAGCTGATGGCCCCATTTATGCTTTTATTTCTCTCTGAAACCCCCAATGACACTCTGTTGACCCCCAGCCATGACCCTCTTTAGCTTCTAGGGTGTGAGTAGACCCACCACAGCACAAATGACATCCAGCATGCTCCAGTGACAGCTGACTTTTTTTGATGGTTTATGAACATTATTTGCTCATTTTTTCCCTGAAACGCTCTGATCGGTCTTTAAGTTTTTGCTTTCCTTTGAATGAAAATATTTTGTGATTGCCTGGTAAATTTGCTCCCCATCAGCAGGGCAGGACATCACCAGGTGGTCCTGCACTGCTTCCCCGAGAGGGGCTCAAACAAGTTACAGGATGGCAGAAGGGAGGTCTATAATGAAATCTTTGGAATGGTTAAAGAAAAAAAAAAAACATTCCCAAATGACAGCAGCATAAGTTCATATCTTTGACATTTTATGTAAATGCCCAACCCCTCTGAGAAGGGCCAGCAGATGGCTGCAAAACCAACCTGGCTACGGGCTCCTGGTTACTTCTGTAGATGATAATTCTTCCAACAAATCTGTAATAAAAATATGAGAAGCTTCTATTACAAACATCTTATAGATACTATAAACACACTAAAGAAAAATCACTGAAAGGAGATGGAAGCAAACACGGAAACAAGTGCATTTGAGAATTTAATGTCTCAGAGGCGCTCCTTTTATAATGAAATCTTTGGAATGGTTAAAGAAAGTGCCAGGGTTGTCCTTACACACCCCAGCACATCCCCATTACAGACTGCAACACACCCCACCAAACCTCCTTCAAAGGATTTAACCACAAAGACTCCTTACTCCTGGAAGTCATTTGGCCCAATTCGTTTCACCTGGGAGGCAGAGTGGCTAAGGCACTCACATGGACCATTACTACAGCTGAGTTGACAAAAAGAAAGCTCATTACCCCATGGCAAGCATTGCACAAGGGAGGTTTTCCTGGAAAGACACTCAGCCTTGGAAAAGCATGGTGGTGACTGCCATCCTCATACAGAGGAAGCCTAGAAGCTTATCACTGCCTTGAGAAACCTTTTGGTCTCAATCTAAAACAAGATGGCCTTTGCTTTGCTGAACTGTGACTTAGTAGATCCCCCAAGTGATGGTGCTGAGGTGTCTGCAGGGGGATGCCATCACGCAGGACGGGCAGGGAGGGATGCAGGACGGGCAGGGAGGGATGCAGGACGGGCAGGGAGGGATGCAGGACGGGCAGGGAGGGATGCAGGACAGGCAGACTCACTTGTAGAGGTCAGGCTGTGGCTGTTCACACTCGATGGTGGCAGTGAGGGTGTCGATGGCTTCATCCGTACAGAGCACGGTGGTATCCCGCACTGCATAGTGAGTCTGGGCAGAGGAGAACAGGCAGCGTCAACACAAGCCCCCAGCAACAACTCCATCCCTGAGTTTTACACCCTGTTACTTAAAATGACACCCTGCACAGGCTTGTCAGCACCAGCAGCTCACCCAAGCCCTCACCATGCTCCCACAAAGCAGCTGAAGCATCTCTCAGCAAAAGAATGAAGTCACTAAGGCTTAAGAGAAACCATAGCGGGAAGGAGGTGCTGGATACCTCTCAGTAAGACAGCTACCAAAAGCAGAATATCTTTGTTCCCCAGGGACCTGTCCTGGTTGAGGTGTGGGGAGGATGCAGGTGACCCCTGAAGAAGGGGCTCCCAGGGACCACCCGCCCTGGCTCCTGATGGTAACTAGACACCAGCTCCAGCACCCAGGGATCAGGCAGAGCACTGGCAGACTCCAAGCTATTTTTAGCAGCTGCTGCTGCAAAGGTTCATCTCTCATAATTAACTGGAAAGCCCACAAAGGATCTGCTCACTGCCTTTCAGGCTCTATTTATAGGAGCTACTCAGAGCTCCAAGTCACGGCGGGCTGCACGGCAGGCTGCCTCCATCCATCTTCATAAACAAATTCATTAAAAAGCTTCCTCCACTCCTTACGTTCGTGCATCCCAGGGAGCACCGTTGCATTACACACGCTGTAGTCATGGCATCATCAATCCCCACCTTCGTGCAGTTTTGGTAACCTGCCTGGCTGTTCATATTGAAAGCAGACACACAAATGCACACACACCCCTCCAGTATAAATCACAGCTTTCGTGAAACACAACTCAAAGCTGTTCCTGCAGTGCCCAGTGCCGAACCCAGCCCTTGTGTGGGGTTTTACATCTGCTGCTCCCATAACCACAGACACTGGGCAATTACTGAGTGATACTTCAAAGCTGTCTCCTAATCAATTCCACTATCTTTACATCCTTTACTGTATTTAGAAAACACATGTTCTTTTAGCTAACATATGACCAAAGATTTGAGCTTCAAAGACAGAGCCCTGACAAAATCTCTTCTATGGTTCTGCTCCAGTTTCACTTAATCAGGCACCTTTCCCATATCTCAACCTGACATGCCCCAAATACCAGAAAAATCCCCACCAGGAAGACAGCAGATATCCATGCAGACAACGTTTGGTGATTACCCAAGTGTGCTTCCCTCACCCTCCTTTTGCAGCAAACCCTGGTTCCTAATGTTAGAGCTATTTCCCCAAAGACCTGGCTTTTCTATTCCTTTTTCCCTTCAAACTCATCTTCATCTCGTCATGAAACAGGAGACAGCTCCCAGTCACCTACAGAAATTTGCAAACCAAGAAAAACACACCATAGTGCTTGATATAGAAACTCAGCATCACACTTACAGACTCACAACTTACTGAGACCCAAGACTCTGCAAAAGTAATGTGAACTCATGCATATAATACACCTGACACAAATAAGCAGTAGCCTTTTTAATATGGTTATCTATTTTTAGCCTCAAGCCACTTCAAAGCTCCAACTCCTCTTCACTAGTGGAACCAGTACAGTGCACAAGCACTGCATCAGCTCTTACACAAGTTATCCAGAACCAATTAATAGCCAGCAATAGAGATGAGCCACAAACCCCAGGTAACACTTATCAGATCCACAGTGGTATTCCCACTGACTTCAGAGTGTGACAGAATGAATGCCGTAATTTTAGAGTATATTCCAGTCTTACTACTGCAGCTGCTAGTATAAATAATTATCAAACTCAAGTGCAACCAAATGTTCATGTCTTTTGAGGTATATAAGTTTTTTTTTTTGTTGCTTCTCTCCCTAGACTAGAGAGTAAGAAAGAAAGAAAGAAAGAAAATAAACTGAAGAGATTCATCCTGAGCAATGCTAGTATTAAATTTCACTTCCTGCTTCAGGGAAAGGGAGGAAAAAAAAATCCCAGAAGCAATGCTTTTCTCACACTGGCGAAAGATTCCCCAAATGAATCTAGACATACTGCCTGAAAAAGTCCCCAGTTTCACTGGAAATGCTTGGTTAAGTAACAGGCACGTTGGCAGGTACTGGAAAGGGAGCTGAGGAGCTGCAGGCACTGCTTTACTGACACACCAGACCTTGCAATGCACAGTTGGAGAAGGGAAGCACTAACATGCTCCCTGTGATGGGCAGTAAGGCAGTGAAGCTGTATTGATAAAATCAATACAATCTGGGGCAGTGCCAGCAGAAATGGTTCTTGGAGACAAAACAGAGCACAAACAATCCCTGAGGGCTTTAGTGCTCATGCACTGGAAGCAGAAAAGATGGAAGAGCTGTTAAATGCAGCCATGCAGCCACACGGATGGGCTCCATGGGAGCACCCTCAGTTAAAGTGCACTCTTCTTTCATGCAAGCAGTGGCATCTCCAGGTACCAAAGGACCATCTCCCACACATTGCCCCATCCATTCCTGTCACCTTGAAATTGGACTCGCCATCAAGACTTGCTGTAGTGACATAACAGGTCCCATCAATGCTGCTGGAAGCCAAAAATATCAAGTCACAAGGGAAGGTCTCATCTGCTTTCACTTCTACTATGTCACCAACCTAGAAGAAAGAAAACATTTACATGAAAAGTTCCCTCATTTGTTATTAGATGGTTACAATTTAGCTTCTCTCAAAGCATAGAAGAAATCACCTTCGCTAAAAAGGTAAACTGGGGTTCATGAGGTGTTGGGTCCTTAAGCATTACCCCACAAGTCCTACAGAGTGATCCAGCCCAGCACCAAATCAGAGCATCCACATGGCATGGTTAGTGTTTATTCCTCTGCTCAATCTTGATGGAGCAAGAGACTGTACTTGTCTGAAGTGCGGTGTGATAAATTAATGTCAAAGCTAAGTGTACTTTCCTGGTGTCCTTGGGAGAGTTGGAAATAGAAGAGGACTGCCTGTCCTGGAGAAGTGCAAAACACTGACAGATCTGTCACTTGTCAGCCCCAGTTCAGCTTTTGTGAGACAGCTTTTCAAAAGCAATCAAAGGCAGCTTCACTCCTTAAGCAGGAACAGCTCTCAAAGCATCTCATCTGAAAGTGAGCAGGCTGGGGCAGCTCTAACCCAGTACATCCCTCCTCCCCTGCCCCTGTCTCCTTCCCACACACCTTTGTGTTCCCATCAGCTTCAGGGATAACCACATGCGAATTAAGTTACCTTG
The DNA here is from genome assembly GCA_013397135.1 of Pachyramphus minor. NCBI lineage: Eukaryota > Metazoa > Chordata > Aves > Passeriformes > Tyrannidae > Pachyramphus > Pachyramphus minor. The sequence goes on along the minus strand of VYXB01004993.1, from coordinate 459,013 downwards.
ATTTTTTCACTCTCTTTCCGCACTTGCTTTGCATTTTCAACAACAAAGACGTTGCTCTTGTTCACTTCATTGTCAGCTCTGTGCCTCAGCCAGTCCTCATACCCCTAGGCACACAGACACAGGCAACAAAGCTCATAATGAAGCAAGTAAACTAATGAAAGAAGATAAGCGAGGCTGTAGAGGGACAGATTAAAACAATGAATATATCAAGCGGTCCTCAGACCTCCTTCATGCCTGACAAAACATCAACCAGAGTAGCTCAGATTGAATCAATTTATTTTAAAAACTTCATATGCATATTTGACAGATTCAGAACAGATTAAAATAACACAAAAATAATCTATATGTGGGGCATGCAATGAACAGCTAAACTACTGTAACACATTTCTATTGAGGTCAGCGTTGGCAAGAACAGACAGATATATGAATAATACACTTAGCAGCCTGCAACTCTTTCCTATGGTAACACAGGATGAGACTCTTCCTCTTCAGTTTACTGGAAGAATAAAATATTGAGATTTAAAGCAGATAGATTTTATTCTAGCTCTCTGCTTCTGGCCACTGTAGAAGAAACTTCTTTTATTATGCAAATCGGGAAATTTTAAATGGCACATGTGCATATGTTGGGAGGAAAAAGGTCTTTTTACACTGCAAGATGAAGACTACGTGTTTTCAGGACTAGCTGAGTGGTTGAACAGAATCTGTCCTTTCCACCTACCAACACAGGAGCAGAGTGTGGGCTATATTTGGAGCACGTCTCTGCAAAGACCCACAGAGCATTTCTAAAAAGGGAAAAAACATTCAAGTAACACCAGAACTACAGCAGTAAGCTTTACTGACCCTCGTGGCCTGCTTACAACAGCACATACAGAGATGCTTTACCCTGCCAAAACAAGAGACACCAATAACCACACTCAAAATGCAGCCTCTCTTGAGAAGCATCAGTGCACATGTCTCACCTCTAAGAAGGGTTCACCTAACCTAAGCAGGGATCACCTGATTCACCTAACCTACCAGCCCAAGTTGGTGACTTCTGAGTATACTTAAATAAGTGTTCGCCATTTTTTCTACACATCCCAGAGAGCATCTTCTCCCCACACTGACATCTATACCTGTTTGATAGCTGTGACAGTGATGACAAAGAAGAGTGGGAGGCCACTGGTCACTGGGCTGGTTGGGGTGTCCACTATCACCTGCAGAGAGAAAAAACATGTAACACTGACCACCGCTGTTCAGGCAGGAGAAGAAGCCAAAATCCTGGTAATGGGGGAGAAAGGGGCTTAGCCTACTTGGAGCCCAGCAGAGGAGGAAGGGAAGGAAGGGCCTTGTCCCTGGAAGTGTTCAGGCCAGGTTGGATGGGGCCCTGAGCAAACTGATCTACTGAGTGGTATCCCATGGCAGGCAGGTTGGAACTATATGATCTTTAAGATCCCTTCCAACCCAAACCATTCTGTGACTCATTCTACAATTCCAAGGGGCACATGAGAAGGACCAGCACAGGCCTCCCCAGGAATGCCCTTCTCCATCACAAGGAGACTCCAATACTTGCTCCTGAAGATCATGGGATGGCCTCCAGTGGGAAAAATCCTACCAGAAGTAGCATAAAGCCTAAATTTGACCTTGCTCTAGCAGGAAACAAAAGCCTGAGTGAATAGGCTGCTGGAGATAGGCTAAATGCAACTATTCAAAGGGTGAATGCCAGCAAGCCCACTCTCACCACACGGTGTGCTGGAGAGGGCCACAGCAGAGAAGAGGATGGGGCAGAGGCAGCAGCAATGAATGAAGTGACAACCACCCTCATTCCTCACTGAGCCACTTTGGCAGTGAAGACAGGGCTCATCTGAACCTTCAACCACTGCTGGTTATGAAAGGGAGGACAGTACAAGTCATCTTGAACCACTGACACTTGAAGGTTAAAAATAACACGCATCAGCCCAAATCACCTGTTAGATATACTACAGAATAAAACAAGAATATTTAAGTAAAGTAGAAATCCATGCTATGTCTTTCACCTCTCAAATTTGGATTTCAGAGCACAATTTAAGCACCATGACTACACAGGGGCCTTAGGGCAGATAGGTGGATTCTTCCTGAGCTCAATCTAGTGCTCGAGCCAGCCCTGTGGCAAAGAACAAGCCCCTTCACCATTAAATAAACCTTCTGACTGCAGGAAACCACTGTTTCTTCTGACTGTATCCAGACTTGGCCCAAAGGGTAAGTAAGAACAGCACAACAGGAAGGAAACAAGGTAAGAGGAGGACAAGCTGCACCCTTGCCCCACCTTCCAAATCAGGATAAAATAAATTGGTCCTTTTTCCTGCTGTCCTCAGAGAGAACAGGAGCACAAGAGGCAGATGATGAGTACTGTGGTGAAAGGGATGGGGAAACTCAGCAGAAAGGCTTTGTGTCCCCACAAAGGGACTTTGTCTCTTGTTTGTGCTTCTCTGGCACACTCAAAACCAGCAGCATCTGTATATTTATTGTTTCAGACTGCCCATAAAATGCTGTATAAGAGACAGGACTCCTCTTATCAGCTACGTGGACACTTTTTTACTATGAAATGCTGTACACTGCAATATTACCCTGCACTACTGAACCCAAAGAGAAAAGTCAGAGGATACCTAAGTGTAAGAGATACAACACAAGAAGCAGCCAGATGAGTGGCATATGAGTTAAGTAGCAGGAGGGAAATGAAGATAAACACCACAAATATTTCCAGGACCACAAAGCCCTGGCTCACTCAAATTGGATTAAATGTCTCCAAGCAGAAAGTCTGGTAGAAACCAGACTTTGGAGGAACAACCTTGAGTGAGGATAGTGCCAAGTATCACACAGACACACTGCACACAGCACACGTGATGGCCTCTTGCTGGAGTGACATCACTGAAGTTTAGGGCAGTCAGACAAAAGTTATCTTGCAAAAATTGGACAGCTCTTGGGAATCCAAGAGGAACTTTGGCTGAGGAGGGCAAAGCAGAGAACCTCCTGCACCCCAGCAGAAGACTTTTCTGCACTGGACAAGATGCAGGTGTATGTATTTATGTAAACAAACAATACCATTTCTGTCCACACAAATGTTGTATTATAGATGTAGGAACACAAATATCACATGAATTCCCTGACAAAAGTAATTTATGTATTTGGAGTTTGCACACCCAACACATCCCATGGCTGGATACTGCTCTTCCCCTTAGTGGCTGGTGGAAGGTTGAGGAACACAGGAGCAATGAGCCAGAACAAAGGCAGACTCTCCTGAAGCTATTTTTGAACTGGTTTAGGACTCCAACAGCATAATTTGGACCCACTTAAAAGTGACAAAATCCTCCTATTACTTAATAGATTCTTCCTAGGTGATTCCTTAGGAGATTGAGGATCACACTCCAGAATTCATCTCCATCAATCAAAAGGGACACTTTTCATTCCTGGTGCCTCTTAAATTAGTTTACTGCCACCAGCTTGGTCTGTCTATAAACACACTTGGGCTACGCTCACTCCAGACCAACCCTTTCCACTGGGAGTTTCCCTGCAGATTCCTGTGAGTGTTGCCATAGATGAAACAAAGAAATAGCTATTTGTATCTGTATCCCTGTTTGTGTATAACAGGTGTTTCATGTTTAATGTACCAATTTTGTCTTAGAGAGACAGGAGAGCTGAATTTGGAGTCACAAAGTAATGGATGTTTTCATAAGGGGTTTCACAACAGGCAGAGTAGATGCACCAGGGAATACCCCAAGCACTGCCATGCTTCCCTCCTCATGCAGCAATCATGTAAGACAATTCCATTAGTTTGAAGAAATTTAAAGATAAACACAAACATTTAAGCAATGGCATTTTTCAAGGTACAACCCTTGGTATTTTAAATGAATGGAGTGGCCCTGGGTGCTTTTTGAGGCAAGAGACATCTCCAGAATGACAAGAGTCCAGGGGCAGGTGGTTACTCTGTACAGCAGCCAGTGGCCCAGTGCTGTCAGGCTGGGTTTTGCTTGGTTGGGTTTGTTATTTTTCTAATAGACCATGAGGGTTGCTTCCTTATTTTAGAGGTGGTCACAGAACACAATGAAGAAGGAACAGTCAGGTTCTTCTCTCACCTGCACACACCTGTGTTTAAAATGGGCAAGCAGCTAGACTGCAATCCGCTTTGTAAGTATAATCAGGAATATTCCACGTTCTTCATGGCCAGAGGGTCAACAGATAAAATGTAATACCGCGTCACTAAGTGGCCAGCTACACAAAAAGGACATCCCGACTCCAGGGCATCACTTCAGTTCAAGGCAAATTACAAATTGGGTCTGACAAAATGGAGCAACGCCAGAGAAATGAAGAGATGGAGGCAAGCCAGCTGACGCCGGAGTAAATTGGCCTTTCATGTCACACTGCCAGGAGGAGCCACACACAGCTGTTATCTTGGGATCCCCCGTTTCTGCAGCAACCACCAAAATGACTATAAATCATAACTCTTTACTGTAAGGATAAAGATTTTAGGCACTTGTCTTTCAAACAAGCAGCCTAGGAGAGTGATACCCCAGTCCTGAATCACCAAAACCCTGGAGAAGCCACCAAACAGCAGTCTCTCTGCAGTAGCCACACGATGCCATTTCATTTGCTGGGGTACAGCTCTGATGCCTATTTTCAGCCCTAGAGCTGGCTGTCTGCTGAGACTCAGGTCTGAGGATTTAAAAGGTGAGTAAATGCACTGTGGTAATTCTCTCAAATTCCCTTTGCCCCAATGCATTTTGACAGCTTGCTCTTCTTGGATGACAGAACAGATAAAACGAGTATTCAGGCTTCCCCAGGATTTGCCCCTTAACTCAAGCCACAAAGCAGAGCAGGGAAAGTTCATTCACGTAAAAAATTTCCTGTTTTGTCCATGCATTGCAGCTTCCTGCAACTTCGTGTTTCTGAACCTTATCCTATGCATTTTTCTAAATTCTAAGTACAACCTATCCCTTCTGCTTGCCCTGAAACTCATGATAACTGAGGCAAATATCATGCAACTTCAGAAAATAAGAGTTATGCAACAGAAGTAATAACTGTAACAAAAAAAATAGATTCTGTAGCATCAAGTGTATTTTCACTGGTTGATTATCTTAACAGTTAAAGACAGTTCATCAGTGTTCCAGCAGTCATTCAAACCTCATCTCAGAGAGGCCTAGATATTTTAATTATTATTATATGCTGCATGGTGCGGTGGAATTATAACAGACATCAACTAAAAAAAAAAAAAAAAACCACAAAACCACTTATAAGCACAGAGTCAGTTTTGAAGCTCAACTCTTGTTCAAGCTGTGCTTACCATCTCTACCAAAATAAAACCCACTCTCGGCATCAAACCTCTTACCTGCACGAGGAAGATGATCAGGAAATAGAAGTTGGCAATTCTTCTAAACTGCTCAAAAAGGTTCTTCGGGAGGAAGTTCCAGAGGGTGTACTGTGGGGAGAGAGGGGGACTCACAAACAGACCAAGGCACGCGACCGAGAGGGACTAGAGCTACAAAATGGAAAGTATTTGCACAAAAGAAGAAAGGAGTTCTCCCTTTAACATGGCAAGGAGAACCACAGCAAGGCAGCTGAGCAGCTCCAGGCAGAGGTCCAGGTCCCAGATCTAAAACCAAGATGCTGAAACGCCACTGAGCTCCTGCTTCAGATTTCAGATCCAGTTCTCCCTGCTGGAGCAGAGTAGGAATAGTTGGAAGTGCCTCACAGTTGCGTGGGCGTTTGTGTTTCTTTGCTTTAAAGTAGACAACTATTTCCCTTTTGTCAAAATAACCCAAACCACACACTTGGAAAACGGTGAAGGTAAGATAAGATAAAAACAACAGGATCTACTTCAGCAGACAACTTTTAGAAAGGCATTTGTAGACACATGATTTCATTAAGAAATAATGCACAGCGGAGATTTTTTCCCAAATTCCCCAAACCATCTTGTTGCTTTTTTAAAAAAGCAAGCTGCTTTAAAAAAAAAAAGCAACAACAACAAAAAACCCAAACAAACAAACAAACAAAAAAAACCACAAAAAACAAACAAACCTCCACAAAACTAAAACAAACAAACAAAAAAGCCATGCTGCCCATACAAGTCTGGTATTAAGTATTAGGTCCTGTTTTATTATAATTTTAAGAAAGCTGCTGAATCATTTGCTTTAGAAGACATGAAATTTAAGATGAACACGTAAAATAATGGGTCTAATATCTATCTTTCAGTTGGCCTAGAACAAAAAAGAATAAGCAGCCAAGTCTCAAGACCAATATACACTTAGTTATAAAAGAGACTGGTCAGGTAAGACCACCCATGCCTAGAGAATATAAATGGAAAAAAGAGCAAGGACACAACATTCAAAAACAAATCAAGGAAGAACTAAAATTAGTGCTCAAACAAACCATTTGTCAGAGAGGGAACTGGAACAGAGGAAGGTGTCCTCGCTGAAGGACCCTCTTGTGTGCCAGGGAAATATTATGGGAATGCTACACAAGTTAAACATGGCTAGACTTAAAACCTTTCCCCAAAATAAACTCAGACAGCACAGGCATATAAAAACAGATAAGAGCCAACATGTATAAAAAGAGAAAGGAGAGGGAAAAAAACCCTTACATCTCAAGTACAGCAAAACTGAAGACTAAGTGTATGCTGAGCATCATGAATCCATATCCAGCTGTGTTGACAATATGGAATGCCACTTGTTTGATATTTTACTCGAATTGGCTTCAAATCTTTTGAAATAGCTTCATGAATGTCATGGAAAAAAGCTAAGCAGAAGGCAGATGGGTGTCATTGCAGTTTTCCACCATAAACAAAAGCAGCATTAATACCATATGAATGTTTCCCCCTTTCCATTCAAAGGGGTAAACAGAGCATGGTTATTTTTGTATTATCTTAAGACATAAAACCATGGAATTAAAAAAAAAAATAATAAACCGGGGAATTATATTTTTTCAGTCTATTTATAAAATGAAATAATCCTCACTCCCTTTTGCAAATCTGATTGCTGTCACCTCATGCTGCATTACACCTAAATTGTCCTTTCTTTCCAAAGCAAATGCTGAAAAACTTAAAAACAAACAAACGCCAAAAAAATCCACCAAAAAAACCCCCACCCCAACCCCCAAAACCATTGTGCCCATATGCTTTGCTCTCATCCAGCCTAGAAGAAAGGAACTCGTACGAACCCCCACTGGCATTGATAGGAAGAAAAAAAAACCAAAGAGAGAGACTAGAGCTGCATGTAAGGTCCATACCCCGCTGCTCCACTTGCAAAGGGATCTTTACATCCAACCTGGAAGAACTCAGCATTTCTGAATTTCAAAAACCACCACCAAACAAAACCAGGGTGAATTCAGGAGCAGGGAATACATGCCCACTGTGCACCTGGACAAGCAGAGCGAGCTCACCTTGGAGGAGACAATCCTGTTGTCGCAGAACTTCTGTGCCACACACGCCTCTGTTTCCGACACAGGACGGTGCCCGACCACCACGGTGCGTGTACCGACCCGCTTCTCCTCCCCAGCACACTGTCAGGGCAACCAGGACAGGGAGAAATTAGCTTTTCACTCAAAAAAATTAAATATCTGTGTTAATAGCTTCCAGCTTCTCAATGCACTATGCTGTTCAATGGAAATAAGGCAGCTAGAACCCCAAAAATTCACTTCTATGCCCCAGTAAAAGCACAGAGAACAAAGAGGAACACACAGGGTCATTTAGAAAAACCAAGGCCATGCAGAGCCTGCAGCCCAGCTCTGCTCAGCCATCAGCTTCCAGGACCACAGCCTGTCATCAGGACAGGTCACCTATGCAGGACATCTGCTGCCTATACTTGCAGCCTATACCAGGCAATTTCTCCTTCTTGAAGGAGAAGATGTATCTTTATCAAGCATAAGGAATATAATTTGTTATCTACACATCTCTTCCTAGTCCTGAGCTGAGAGTCCTTCAGCTTTGGGTTTATACAGCACATGCAGAATGATGGAAATTGCAGCCTCCTTTACACACAATGTCCTGTCCAATCCTCAAGTCCATGCAAAATGTCTCACCATCGCACTAGTACACACAGACTTTGAATTTAGCTTAAAAAATGTCTACTTCTATTTAAAAATCTCAGCTAAAACCAGGAATAATGAAGCAGAGAGTTTCACATCTCAAAGTCTCAGGCGGATGAGGCAACACCGTGGGCTCTATCCCCATGGGCCTCCAGCTCTGGGCTGTCCAGCACACTCAAGTTTCTCAGTGGATCAGAAAATTTTATTTTCAAAAGAAACAAAATTGTGCAATAGTTTAAAAATCAACTTTTCATTCTGTCCAGATTCCCCCTTTCATATAACGAAGCGTGCCTGCCACAGATGCTCACAGCCAAGGGACAAGACCTGGCTGCCACCAGAAAGCATTTTGCAAGGTTGAACTTAAAATTATACAGTGAATTTAAAATACTCACGAAGAGTAGATGGGGCTGGGGGGGAAAGAGTGGTGTTAGACCAGGCTAAGGTATTCTTAGAATCAAGATTTTGGATTTTAAAACATGAGCAGGGAAGACATTTGTCACAGTCTATGGTTCAAGGGCATTAACAGGCAGCAGGGCTGGTAAAACACCAGCAGATGCTGTTCATAGTCTGCTTACTCGTATTAACCCTCAACCCTACAGCTTGCTTGCTCTGAAACCCCACAGTGGCAAGAGCCAAATATCTGTCCCATGCCAGTGGCCCAGCATGGACTCAGCCTGCTGCAGACGGATGCTCACGGAGTGCCCTGGATCTGGCTCCGCATCTCAGTTGTCCAAAGGGCTCGTCCCAGGTAGTGTGTCAAGCTGCAAACTTAACCCAGCTAGAGAAAAGGTGCTTTGAAAAGAAACATCTTGAGATAGCAAGGCCTGGGACTAACTGCTGCTTGGGGAAAGTGTAAAAACCAAAAATTTAAACAACTAAAATAAGTGTACCTGGAGCAGCAATAACTGAACTGATCCTGTTGAACCAGGAGCAGGATCTGCCCAAAGGAAGTCAGAAGTTCTTCCTTCTACCCTGCTCCCCACCCGTGTCTGCAGCATCTTTAATTAAAGAAGTATTTTTACACCATGCCTAAACCTGACTTGCTGTGCTGACTGCTCTTGCTACAGCCATCCTCAAACCTCCAGCAGCCAATGCTTAGAGCCAAAGATGGAAACTTCTCACAACCCTGCACCACATCCCTGCACCTCCCAACACAGATCCAGCAGCAGCCACCAGCACCCCCAGCAGTAACCATCAGCAGCAGCTCCAAAACACAGAAAAGGCAGGCAGGCACTCCCATCTAGGGAATGCCACCACTTTCCCAGCCTCATCATCACCACCCTCAGCAGTGAACAGCACATCTTCCAAGCTAGAAACTAGACCCCAAAAATGTTCCCTGATGTATCTGCTGCATTATGGAGGTGGGTCTCACCAACCTGCACCCCGGGAGCGAGAGGCAGAGCCATTCATCCACGCCACTGCAGCACTGGGGAGCTGAGACAGACAGTCCCCAAGCGTGAAGTCCCTGTTGTGTCCCTGTGAAGGATCTGGAGCCAGGCGTGCCTCGTGAGCATCCCTCCAGCACAGGGAGGAAGCGACAGCTTCCCCTGCCCGTGCCATTGGCAGAGCAGGGGGGAAGGAGCAGGGGTGAGGGTTTGCCAAACACACACACTGGCATGGAAACCATAAAGTTCTGGTTAAAGCACTACTGGAAAAATACACCTGAGCATTTACTGGCTATTCACAGTTAGCCATAGAAAGCATGGAGCACGTGAAGCCCCAGAGCAGAGGAGAACCCAAACCCAGGTGTGGCGTGTTGGCTGACCAAGCCTCACTGAGTTATCACTACGAACTCCTATGAGGGTTTTCACCCTCATGTCCCTTCAGTTATTTATTGGAAGCATCTCTTACAAAGAATGACTGTAACCCCATGCTAACAGTCACACTGTAACTCCACAATGCATCCGAGCCCTCTGTGGTGGCAGGAGAGGGAGAAGTTGTCATTCCCTGGTCTGACCAGGCTCCCACCACTCACAGCGTTTCATTTCCCACTCCCTCAACCACCCCACACCCCACGAGAGGCTGGAAGGCTTCACACCACATCTTTCTCTTCTCCACTTTCCCAGAAAGTGAACACACACCACGATGACGCCTGAGGCGAGAGGTGTTGGCTCAGCTCAGCAATTAAAAACTCTCATTTTGATGAACCCACCTCGGACCGCTCGCTGGGTCGCTAATAGATTGCTACATCTTAATAATGGCTCTCAACAGAGACTTACAGGGAGATTTAGGGAATAACTGCCAGGCTTTGGGGAAAATTATAAAATATGCAGATTAGCAGAGAGAGGATTTAGATTACTTTTTCCAACCGCCTTTCATCAAAAATTTTAATTCTCATAAAAAAAAATAAAATATTACTTGGATACAATTCAAACAGCTGCCTCGTTGCCTGGTGGGGTTCTATAAAGCCCAGAGTCCACAGCTCTGCAGTGAGCTGGTGCAGGCAAATGCCAGAGTTGTTCCTGCTGTTTAGAGCCAAGCCTGCCAAAAGGATTATTCAAGAAAATAAACAATTGCATTCCCCTCATATGCCCTTTATCACCTCTCTTGACTTGAAGCGTGGCATTTGCATGAGTGCTGGGAGAACCAGAGCTATGTGTAGGGATTAGTGGTGTCAGACTGCTCACAACCTCAGGACAGTGCCAGGGGAAGCCACACTGCATCATCCCACCAAGCCTTGAGAATGTGGGGATGCCGGCAGATGATCCCAGATCCGTCTGCTGTGCTATGCCCCTGCAACCCCAAAGAGCTCCCAGCAGCTGGCAGACACACAGCAGCACCCTGGGGGACACTGCAGACACCAGGAACTGAGAGGAAGGAAGGAAGGAAGGAGGTATTTTTGAGCATCATCTGAGGTCCAGCCTCAAAGACATGGGTCTCTCCCGCAACGTTTCAAGCTTCAGCTCAGGGCTCCTGGTCCACTCCCCTAGTGCCTAACCAAGCCCATCAGAGTCAATCTTTCAGCAGGGCATCCAAACCAGATTTCTCCTGAAGGAGCTCAGCTGGAAGACAACAGCCACAGTCGAACACAAATCATACGAGATAAAGATGAGGCTAGCAAGGCTGTTCTGCCAGGAACATCCTTCAAGTTGGCAGCTCACTTTCCATCTTTGTTTTCCCCCTTGGGCAGGACCAGGAGCCCAGCTGCAGTAATAAATAACCACATTGTCACCACCAATGCAGGCACACTCTGCTGCACAGGCAAAAGGCTGCTGCTGCAGCACAGTCCTCCTCAGCTCATGGAGAAATTCAGATACAGAACATATTTCTGTTAAATAATTTGATGCAACCCAACTTTCCCATATTCTCACCTTTTATAAAGCCCATGTACTGCCAGAAGCAGTAGCTCTGAAAACAAGGCATTAAGGATAATGACTATTTTCTTATGCTGTCCAAATTTAAAAAGCCCATCTACATGCACCAATACACCCATGGCAAGTCAGCAGAGGTTTGACATTTCACTACAAACTTTTTTTTTTTGAGAAGATAACACATATGATTTGAAGGCATCAGACCAAGTCTGAAAATACCCATGGATGCAACTAATAAATAACCCAAAATCATCTATGACTTGAAGCTGTTGGAGCATTACATAGAGACAATGGAATTACATTTGCAGCCCACAGCACTCCCCAAATTCTTCACCTGAGTCTGGGCAACTCTCCCTTTGTGCCTCTTTCCCCTTTCCATCTGTGCCCTTCGCCCACACAGACATCCTGTTCCAGCACATCAGCTCCCACCTGCCTCAGGGAGAGGCTCCTCTTCACCTGCTCTCCCCAGTTTCTATGAATCCACTACAGCATCATGTACAGGACCTGGATGGCCCTTGATAGAAGTTGCAAACCTGGGTAAAAATTAGCAAGCCTGGGTAAAAATTAATGGAGTTAGTCTGAGTTCAACAGGAGAGGTGAACCTGTGCTCTGCAGCCACTGCTGACAAGGAGCCACTCTGAGTGGACTATTTCTAGGGCAGCTGTAAAACACAGTGTTTAATTATATGGCCCATATGGAAAGCAAATTCTGTGCTACCTGCTGGCCCTGTTTCCAGAAAAAAATCACACAGTGGTAGAAGGAAAAAATCCACCACCATTTGATTTACTGGAGTTTCAGAAAGCACCTAAACCAGAACTAACTAACAAAATAAACACTCCTTTCATGTTTGCTGAAGATAGCTTCAAGCCACAAAGTAAACACAAACAACTCATAGAAAACATATCTAACAAAAACCACAGGCATTTAAAAAAAAAAAAAGTCATCTGCTAAAACCAGAGATAATTATACGGTATAAGTACAAAGCTCAAACATTTGAATGAAATCACAGCATTTATTATATACATGCAAAAGAAAGATTAAATCACATTACTTGGCTTCAATCTCATGAATAGTTTAAAGTCTAATTGCTCCTGTATTGTTCCATTTATCAAAAATGTAGTAGAGAAGACGACCTGATTTACAAAAAAAGCCTGCAAAAATAACACCATCTCCCAAAACAGCCTGTTCTAGCTCCTGTTTCATTTAGCCCCAAAAGAACAAAGAAAAACACATGCACAATTTTAAAAAGCCTCCATAAATTTACCGTAACCTCCCCAAAACATCCATCAGCCTTGGGCAGTTGCTCAGTACACCAACCCCATTGCCCAACCAATATATTCTTAATTGAAAACTTTTCTTGCCAATTTTTCTATGACTCCTTGTCTTCAGTCATTTCTATGCAGGTACAAGCAATGCTTTGAGAATACCCTTAAAAATTTAGCAGTTCAGAACTATGCTTACCCATGCTGACCACATATTTAGGCAGATGTCCTGATTTAGAGAGCAAATTCCATCCACTAGGATCAACTCCACTGCTCTCCCTGAGCCTGCAGGAAAGAGTCGATAACATGCACAGACCTTGGAAAGGAAACAACCAACCAACATTGCATTTAAAACACCAAGAGCTCATAGGTCCAAGAGAAAGGGCTGAAGGTGTGCACTGCTCAAAACTCATCTCTCACTGGATGGGACTGTAGCTGCTCAACTCTAAGCAGAACAGGGAAGGCTGGTACCTTGGGAAAGCAGAAAGTTGAAATTTAAACCTGTATCCCTTCTCCTATGCTGAAGCTTCTGCTGATATTTCAGCCAGAGACAAAACACAATCACGAAGGAGTGACTGCTGGGATAAGCTGGGTTCAGCTGAGGTGAGGAGGCAGCAGGGGGAACCATGAGAGCCCCCAGACCAACAGAACAAGCAAGAGGAGTCATGGGAAAAGGCCCAATACCTGGGTGTTTTTTAAAATCACAGTCAACATGTGATGAAGTTCAATACCCAGACCTTGTCCTTGGCCCCCCTTGGGGACGACAAAGTAGCAGAGCCTCATTGACCCAGATCACACCATCCCTACTGCAAGTTCAAGTACATCCAAGCAAGGGGCCCCAACAAGAGCCTGCTCCCACGTCCTCTCTGCACCAAGATTGTTCTGCCTGGCCATGTGGGCCTGTAAGAAGGTCACTTTCATCAAGGACAAGGGGCTGGGGAACAGCAGAGCTGAACTAGGCTGCACTTCCTGGAAAAGCTGACTTAGCCAACAAAGCCACTGATAAAAACAGAGAGAGACATGGCAGGGTGGGGAGAACAGGGGAAAGAGCTGCTTGAAAGATTTAATAAGGGTGGAGAGAGGAAATACAAGAGTTTTTTTCCTCCAGATACTAAATTTACAGGAGAGCCCAACCCCATCCTGGACTTGAGGAGCACTGTGCACAGGGGTGACAGCTGAAAAGACCTTTTTTGGCATGGGTTTTGTTTATCTTTTTCCTTCTGGAAAAAGTCCGTCCCCAAACCACACAGTACTGCATCTTCCCAGCAAACACGCCACAATGTCTGTAATCACAGCTTCTGTTCAGGAGCACTTTGCACAAAGTCAGGTTCACATATGATGCAGAAAGTCAAACCCAGACAGTATTGATTGGGCCACTGTTACTCAGTGCTGCTGTTGTGTGGAAAAATCTGTTGCTCCTGTTCAAACATAACCACCGACCTTTGGAAGTTTTCAGTATCTCAATTCTTTTTAGCTCTACCCTGTTGGCAGCCAGGGTTATGAAACCATTGCTCATCTTGAAATACAGGCAGCAGATCTTTATTTTTGGCAGTTCGAAAGAAAAGTTCGACCAGCATGCTGCCAGCATATAAAATTCAGGCTCATAGGAACACTTCAGGCTCGAGAATAGAAAAAAGGACTTTGAATAAGAGCCAAATGTTTGGCAATGGTCACAAAGCAAATACAACGAGGTCTTCTTGTCTTCAAAACTCTTCCTCCCTCCTTTCCCCAGCTCAAGCTGTGCACATATGTCTGTTCATCGTCAGCTATTTTAGCAAGGCAGCAAGCTCCCCACAGCAGTGATTTGCCGTGGCAAAAATTAAAATAAGAGCAAAGTGGAAAAAACCCTCCAAGTTTGCAATTGTCAGTGCTTGCATCACCCTGCAGAGCTATAATTTGTTGGTTTTCCTGTTGTTTTCTGGCCCTCTGAAAGCCCAAGCTCTTCAGTTATGGAAACAAAAAAACCCTAAATGCTATGTTATGCATCCCTGCTCGGCCAGACATTACTCTGACCTCTGCCACCTACAAACTTTTTAAGTTTTCCCAGCATTTCAAAGCCAGGCTGCCAGCTGACTGGCGAGGAGCCCATTTCCCAGAGCAGTTTCGTCCCTTTCCCCTGGGAAGCAAGCCTGCCTGGCTACCTACAAACTGGGGCCAGAGCTGCACACCCCCCTACCAGGGGTGTACCTCACCACAGCATCCCAGAGGCATGGGCTGGTACACAGGCCTACCCAGCCACATGCCCCCAGACCAAGCTTTGCCCCAGGGAAGCTGTCCTATCTCCCACACAACAGCCACCAGCAGGGACAGGAGGGCAGGTCCAGGCTGCAGGGGCTCACCAAGTCCTGCAGCAGCACCATGGGGTGCTCTCAGTCCCTGCAATGGACCCTGCAAGGTCCATGGTCCCAGCCCCCCATACCCCCCTCCTCACTCACACTGATTCAGATTAAGTTTTTCAACTCCAAAAATGTAAAAGCCATGGTTTTATAATCCTCCCCTTGCTGTACTACAGAGAAATGTTTCCACAGAAGCAGCAGGAGATAAAAGGGAAAAGAAAGGGAGAAATCACCTCTTTCACCCCCTTGCTCCACAGCCAAAACCAGCTCGACATGCTCCAGACCCCACTGGAAATATTTTCATCTCCAGATACTGCCATGACCAATAGATTCATTCTTGGGGCTGCAGGCACAGTCATACCAGGATATGGGACCAGTGCAATCCACCCAGTCAGGAGATAAATCCTCAACATGTTGCCTAGAACTGTTTATCTTCAGGAAATCCTTTGGCTCACGTTCCTGCCGGGCTGGGTAAGGCAGCTGCAGAGCAGCTCCTGCAAAGCACAGACTGCCCAAGCAATGCCAGCAGCACAGCAGCCTGGACTGGCAGCAGGAGGGAAATCTGCTTATCCACAGGGACATGGAGCTGAGGTTTGACTTGTCCCTAGCACGTTGGCCTTGGAGCTAAAGGGGTTTCAGTGTGGCCCATTGCAGCACCATCAGCTGCAGAAGAGAGCCCATCCCATCTCTTCCATGTGCTGCAGAACAGGGATCCTGTGCTGGAGAACAAGACAGTACCCCAGGAGATGCCTCAGCCTTCTCCATCCCATCCTATCTAGAGGCTATTGCTAGCCCAGCACTGGGACAAGTGCATTCCTACTCTCACATTAGCAAGACAAACTCCTTCACCCAAGGTTTCCTCTCTCTGTGTGACTGCTTCCCACCCTGCACTTGCTGGAATAGGACTCATTGAGTGGAAAGTCCCACTTCCATCCAGTCAACTGCACTAAAAGAAACCACCCTGTGGAAATTATGTACTCCACAATATTAATTTGGCTGACATAAGGACAACAGCCCTCTGGGCATCGCAGCTAATTTTACTGTGCTCCCTCCCTGAGCAAACAATATAAGAAAAGGTGAGCTGTAAAGAAGGAGGAAAAAACAAAAAGAACAAAAACCTTCCACAACTCAGAGTGAACAAAAGTGGCATGCAAAACACCCACCCAAGGCAAACAAAAAAATATATTAACTGCATTTTATGCTTTGGCTTTGCAGTCCCCCCCGCCCCCAGAGCAGTCTGAGTCCCTACAGACAGCAGCTGCTCAGCTTTGTGCAAATGCTGGGGAGGAATTACACAGAAATTACAATAAAAGATGGCAGGGCTGCTCACAAAGTGGATTTTTTTCCCCTGCATTTAATTTCCCGGCAGTGAGTTTGGTGGTTTTTTTTTTTCCCCTCTTAAGCCAATTGAGACTCCAGCGACAGAGCACAGCGTCGCTGCAGTCAAGCAGTATTTAATTTGTATTACTGCTGAAGAGATCTTGGATTGCAAAGCCAAAGAAGCGCTTCAAATCGTCTAGTCTTGCCTGTTGCACATCTTACTCAGCTTTTCTAGGTCCTTTACAGTACAAGGAAAATAGGATCCCTCTGTTTTGCAAATCAGTGTGTTTGCCACAATACTGCAAACAAATTACATCTACCACGTGGCCGATGCCTCCCTTTCTCATTCTAACAGAATTTCTCACTCTTACAAAATCTTGTTAAGGTGTACAGAACACTTTAAGACGTGCAAGATGTAAAGACCCTTTGGAAATACACAGCAAGAAATTACCAAGCCCTCCACATATCGCCCCTACAAAAGCAAAGCTGGGGTCCTTTCACCTATAGATCCTAAGAAATTCAGCTGAAAACAGAGCAAAAAGCCTGCAGCAAAGCATTACTCAGCCAAGGCCACAGAGGAGGTTAACAGGAATCATGTTCAAATTGCGAAAAAAAATTAAAAGTCTTGCTCTCAAAATACCCACCTAGGACAGCCTCACAGGGGCTCACCCTTCCTTCTGCTGCAGGAGAAAAACAAAAAGCTCTTTACAAACAGCTAGATCAAAAATAAGTGCATTAAGCTTTCATTAAGGAGAACAGGACAAATATCTCTGAACTACAAGCACCATCAATTAGGGCTGGATGTTCAGAGCAGGTATGCTTTTAGACGAAATGGCCTTCAGTTGGAATTCCATCCCAAACAATGTGACTGAGATTTTGGGGGGAAAAAATCACCATTGCAAGATGCAACAGGTGCCCTCCCTCCAGTGAGCCCCCAGCTGCTATCCCCACCCCACTGCCCCATGTGCAGCTCAGTATCCAAAGGCACTTTGCAGCCACCAAAGTGGCATCTTGTGCCAACCACTGGCCAGCAGCTCCCTGGGTTTTGGCCAAGCCCAAGAAAGAGCCCATAAGCAAAAATAAATGTATATACTTAATGCATCCATATATATTGCATATATGCATATTTGATGTGCATATATTGCATGCATGTATATTTAATGCATATATACACACACACTGATGTCACTGCAGCCTCTGGGCAAAACAGGCTTTTCCTGACCCAGCAGCTGTGCTGCTGCCAGGCAAGAGCCAGGTAAGGGCAGAGGCCGCAGGAGACCTTTTAAAACAGAACAGTTTTACTGTTTCCCCAGGCTACAGGTTAGCAAACCGAGCTTTAAACCAGCCTGCCACTTACTGCCATCCCCTGCAGTGCAGAGGCAGCACCAGCATCACCCTCCTACCACGGAAGGGTGATGGCAATCCACGTAAAAGGTCCATGCATAAGTCTGGGATGTTGGATAAACCAAAGCAATTCAGCAAACTGCAGCAGGATGGTTACACTAAAAGCAGTTGGGGCTGCCTGGTGGAGCCAGCCTGTGAAAAGGGTACAGGGAGTCACAGGAGAGAAAAATTATGGGAAAGAGACACAATAATTTTAAAACAATAATAACAGAAATGGCTCACAATCATCAGCAACTTGAGCATTTCCAATGAGTAGGAAACACTTTCTGACTGACACAGTATCCCTAAAGGCAGACAGGGTCTGAGCACAGCCCACTTCACAATGTCCTTCATACTGTGCCCACTGCTAACAACAACCCAGCAGTGTGAGGCTCCTGAGTGACACAATCACAACCGGGAACAAAACCAGCCACAGTCCAGCACACCAAGTTGCTGGGGACCAGCCCTGCCTGTAGCCCGGCGTCTGCACGGTCCCCACAAGTTGGAGAGAATTGCAAATCTCCAGGCAAACAACAAAAAACACTGGAAAAAACCCCACACAAACCTGAACCTTAATATTACTCGGTAATTACAGTAGGAAAAAATATTATCTACTTGCAAGAGATGAGGGAACTGCCAGGGCTGAGCTGCAGGAGCTGCGTGCCAGGTTCTCCTGGCTCCCATGCAGCATCACCTCCAAGCCCAGATCTGGATGCAGGTCCACTGGCTGGGAGGGCACAGGCACGTAAAGTCCACAATGCCCTGTTTATTGCACTGGCAAAACCTACTTGAGAAAAACCAGTCCATCTTTCCCAACACCAGACCTCAGCAAGCACAGAATTATTTCTGAGATGAGCAGCAACAAGGAGACTTCAGTCTAAATGCAGAAGTAAAGTATTTTCTAAGATCACCTCAGGATAGCCTGTCCTGGCACAGGGCAAGAGCTGCTGCCCTCTCCCCTTGGCAGGGCTCAGCAGGGGACACTCTTGGGCAGAAGGCCACCAAAGGGACTGGCTGAGCAGTGCAGGAAAACCTCCCTGCTGCCATCCAGCCCCGGCACCCGCCTCCTACACACAACTAAATACAGGAAACTCCCTTGAAAAATCCCCTGAGCAAACATTTACAGGGAAAGGCAAATGGGTTAACAGCACACTCGGTCCAAGTTCTTGGAAACTCCCCCTGTCCAGGCACCCCAGCCAGGCTGGGCAGCTTGGTGGCTCCCTTACCCTGCGATCTCCAGTGGGCAGATCTTGGCCACAGGGATGTTCCCCCACTTGGCCATCCCGGCGTTTTCTCAGCAAGGATAGCAGGTTCAAGTCTCCCAAGGGACACAGAGTCCCCCACCTCAAGGAATTAGCAGCCAAAGGCTGTTTTTCTGCTGCACACCTCAGACAAGAGAGTCAAGCATGGTGCCATGGAAGGAAGATGCTCACAGGAACCCAAACTGCATTGCTAAAAACATGATCACTGGTAGACAACAACTAATTTGGGTAGGAAGGTCTGTAAGTCAGAACTTATAGATCCCATGAATAATCTCCACCAGCTTTGCTTTAACTAACATAAAAAAAAAAAAATAAAAATCTTTCCACTAGAGAGACAGTTACAGCCAGAAAACAGCATTTTTCATCAGAAAGGAAGTGCATAAACTAAAGGGAACAGGATGAAATTAAAGGCAAGGCTGAAAAGCTCGCTATTAATAGACAGCCTGTTAGCTTTTACAACTTTTATTGTTAAAATTAAATTGCCATGCCTTCAGCTGCAACTCCAGTCAGCTCAGCTCTGAACCTTCTCTGCACAGCCCAGACAATCATCATTATTCTCAGCAAAATACCAACTGGGGACAAAAATGGTATTGAGTGAAGACTAAAATACAGGCCAGACACATGTTATTCTCCATAAAAAAGTTTCTGCACACCACAGGTTTAATTGGCAGCACCATTTATCATTAATGTTTAACCGGTGCTTTCCAGCCCCTCCTTACACTGTTCTCTAAATTCTCCAAACTTCAACTGCACACATGAATGCTTCCATGCAGCTGTTTATCCCAGGGTAAGCTTTTTGTTTGATTTTTCTTCATTTTTAGCCAAATGGCTGAGCTATTTCTGGGAATAAGGTTACAGTTAGGAGACGTTAAAGAGGAAGCAGTTACAGGAATCTAAGAATCCCGTGTCCCCACATTCCACGGAAGTTGAGAAACTCTTGTGTCCCCATTTTCCAGGGCAGGGGCATCAATAAGGGATTGCAGCCCTGGGAAAAAGCCTTTTGCAGCTATTTGAGCTGGTCTTCTCTGTGGTCAAGCACGGGCTGCTCTGTGGTTGCTACAGAGGAACTGACCCCAAGCTCATGAAATGCCATTATCCTGTTAAATACACCTTACAAAGTAAATTCCAGCAACTTTCATGAAAAATTCAAGTTGCTTCATTAAAATCCACACTCTTTTGAAGTGTGGGATTTCTCCAAGCAGAACTGCCACCTGGTGTCACAGAAACACCCCAGCCCCAACCTTTGCTGCTTGTAGGTTTTTGTCACATTAATGAAAGCAAAATGCTTCTTGCAGAAGTTGTCAGTCAGGTACAAGGTATCTGACATGCAGCCTCACTCACAAGATGTTAACATGGCTTGATTTAGGGGAAAAAAGGCAATTCTCAAGGCCACCAACTCCTGCCTATGGTCCTCTTTGTTATCAGAACAGGAACCGCAATCACACACTAATGTTTGGTTCACACTGTCTTAAAAAAAACAAGCAAGTGTGGAAGAAAATCACAGATGTGCTCCATGTCCCAAAATAGAAATTATTACACATTTGCTGCAAAAACTGTAGACAGGAGTGTAAATCAGCACCCTTCACCTCAAACTCAGACATCTCCCACAAGCCATACTCCAGCATCCCCCCGAGCTGGGCAGGGGCCAGGTGAGTGGCAACCAACATTGGTTAGCTCCCACACTGCCCAGTGCACCCCAGGAGCTCTCCCCACCCACCCCTGCCCCTTCTCACCTATCCCTCATTGCCAATGGGGAATTTATTTCCCCTCTAAAAAGTGACTTTGGGCCATTTCCCATTTTCTGTCATTTAAACAGATCTCAGTGGGGGTATCTTCCTGCAGAGCACCAGGTAGGACCTGTCCCACAGGCTCCCATAAACAACCTGGGGGGAACCTCATGGCTGGCAGCTGCAGAGTCCAGAAGACCAGCAAGGGAACATCACTCCAACCTACAACATGGCAAAGGCAGAGTCACAATGTGGGTCCAGCCCAGGGACAAGCACTGCAAGACTGTCTAAGAGGCACCTTCTTTCCCAAACATCAAGCAAACACTCTTGAGAACCTGCAGCTCACAACAAGCCCAGCACTTGCTAAACACCAGGGATTTACCAGGGTACTGGCAGCAAAGAGGATCAGGCCCCAAGGTATTAATTAAAAGGGAATAACACAACTAAGGTCCTGTTGTTAAACACTGCAGAAACACACAAACAGAAGAATTTTGCTTCCAATTACAGACTGTTTGTTGTTTTCTTAATTATCCTGGGTTCTGAACAGAATAGGAAAATACCAGAGGAAGGAACTGCACTGACTGCAAAGGCAAGAGGAGAGAGTGCAAATATCAGTCCATGAGCTCAGCAGGCACCAAGCACCCCAAGAGCAGGGAGAACACCCTGGGGTCTTTCCCTGCCCCCTGCAGCCTTCCTGCACTGTGAGCAGGATGAGAGCTCCTAGGGCTTGCTTCCAGAGCAGCCTTAAATAAAAGCAAATGGAGGGGAAAACTGAAATAATGAGGGCAGGAGTAACTTTTTTTTTCTGTATTTCTCACTTAGTTCTTAGAACAACCTGAACCAGCCCCAGCCCTGCAGCACTGGCAGAGCTGTGGTGCAGAGCTGTGGCCTGCAGGTACGGCTGTCTGCACGCTTCGGAAGAATCCAGGGAGAGTAATAAATGAGAAAAAGCACATTGTCTTTGATGCACAGCATGGGGACCAGCACTTCCCAGTGAGTCTGGAAGCGGACAGAGCTCACCCCATCCTGTGGAGAGCCCAGCACAGTTTTTCTCTTCTCACAGACTGACCCAAACTCTCCCCAGGCCACCAACACACTTCCCCACTCTATTCCTGCATCCTCCCCGCAACAGCTGTACAAGCAGCATGAGACTAAAAATAAGACTCCAGTGCTAGAATCCGTTTCCAAAAAAGAATTAAAGTTATATTTCAAGTTGACAGTATCTCCTAAAAGTGGATTAACCATGGCACTTCAATCCCACCTCCCCGCAGCAATCCCAGCCCCACTATTCTTTTGACAGGGTTTATTTCAATGGTGCAAATTGAAGTTAAGAATCCAATTTGTTTCTGTAGAGCACCAGTCTGTACCCCTGGGTAGCAAAGCAGATCCACATACACCACCCTACCCTTCTTGCTCTTTTTACCATCCCATGTCACACCTGATGCAGGATAAGAGTTTATAGGAGGAAAAACAGAGACACAATCATGTTGATAGGGCAAGGCACATCCATCATGCCTAAGCTGAGAAATACAGCTGAAAACAGGATTTTTAATATCTGTTGGAACTTATGAGCCTCTGGCAGAGACCACACAGAGGAGAAGTTACAACATTTGTCTGAGTAGCCATACGGGATCTTAAGTGTCAGAAAATCTGCAGCCTTCATAACTGCAGTGAATTTTCTGCAATGAAGACAAGCATCTCTTGAAGCCCTGGACTGGGCAAGACAGTAGCCTGGGACAGCTCCACAGAGATTGCCATGGGTTGTCCCCTCCTTCCATGGAACAGAAGAGAGGGGACCAATCCAAACCTCCTGGGGCACCCTGCAGGGCTGGGGACAGCGCAGAGCTGCAGCACCATGGCAGGAGCTGCTCTATCAGCCAAAGGCCACTTGTACCAGCTTGATAACAAACAGCTCGTTGCTACTCAAACGCCACTTAGGAAGCCAGGAGGTGGAGAAAGTGTCTAAAACCCCTCACCAACACTGCAGATGCCCTGGCATCCTATTCTGGTCCCCAGGCAGAGCTGTTCCTCTAGCCAGAAAATTGCCTCTAACCTTCCAAACAGGTGCTGCAACAGTTCAGCCCTGCACAAAGCATTTAGAAATACCTGGGTTAAGTGTTCAGGACTGTTTTTCCCCTGCCCCAAAGGACCTCACACCCCAGCAGTGATGCACATCCACTCCCCATGGCAAGGGACTACGAGAGGTGGCACAGACTGTGTGGGGGCCCCCAGGCAGCACAGGGGTCACACCTCACACATAAGGAAGATGCTGGATCTACACCCTAGTCAGGCAGCTCTGTGGGTACCTGCTCAGGGGAAGCAGCCACCTAAAAAAGCTTTTATCTGAACTCAGTGGAGATGCTTCAAACCCCAAACACCTCCCACAAGGGTGGAGTAGGAAGCAGATAACACAGGGCAGAGATAAAGTCATCAAAGCCAGTAACTCAGGACACTGACTTTAGATACATATATTTGTCCCCGAGGCTGCAAGACAATGGTTTCAGTTGGTGCGTTCTCCACAGGGCTGACTCAGAGCCTGCAACAGAAACACAACCTAGAAATGGGAAAATCAACTAGTTTTCCCCCTGTAAGCACTGCAGAGTACCTCCAGACTTAAAAAGGAGATTGAGCATCCCTTGTCCTGCAAATCTAGAAAATCTGGCACACATAGCAGCTTGCTCAAAACCAGAAGTCAATATGAGAGAGCATCTTCCAGCAGCTCCGGCCTTGCAGGCAATCGCCGGCAGAGCCCATTATCCCGGCAGGTAACCGGGTGGTGCCTCGGGAAGCAGCTCCGGAGCCTCCCAGGGCGTTTGGGCTGTGCTAATACCACACACCACTGCCTGCTGCTTGAACTCCAGGAACTTTGCTAACTACGCACTGCGCAATCAATGACACTGCTGAGTAAACAGCGGCGCCTGAAATGATGTTAAAACACTGGTTTTGCCATATTTGCTGTGGAAGAGGAAAAAATGAGTAATTACAGAGTTCAGGCCAAGCAATGAGGTCACTGTGAAATCTTCAAGTAGCTTATGTGGCACCGGGAAGGGTTCGGGAGTTTATAGGAGGGCAGGAAGCGGGTGGAGCAGCGGTGGGGGTAGCACACCCTGCATCCCGCCCGGGGAAGAACCACGCGGTTTGCGGTGCACGCTGCCAGGGCGCGGAAGTCTCCTCCGCCGGGTTTTGGTGGGGGGGAAAAAAAACAAGGTTTGGGCTCCAGCAGCAAAGGCAACTTCTGGAGGGCTCGCAGGGACGGACAGACGGAGGAGAGGGGAGCGGGCCGGGGCCCCGCGGCGCGGGCGGACCGCGCCGGGAGGGGGATGCGCCGCCCACCCCTCCCGCGAAAAACAAACCCNCGGGACCGCCCCGGAGCAGCCTGGGAGCTGCGGTGCGGCCGGCAGAGGGAGCCAGAGGGGGCCGGGAGGGCACGGAGGGGGCCGGGAGGGGCTGCGGCAGCGGCGACATCCTGCCCGCGGCACCTTGTGCCCCGTTAAACCCTCCCGCCCGCCTCCGCCCACTGGGGCCACCGGTGCGATTTGTCCTTAATGCAGCATCCCCCCACCCCACCCCGTGCACGGTGTCACAGGCATAAACGGTTTGCCGTGGGAGGGACCTCAGGAGCCATCTAATTCCACCCCTCTGCCATGGGTAGGGATGCCTTCCACTAGAACAGGCTGCTCAAAGCCTCATCCCATCTGGCCTTGAGCATCTCCAGGGATGGGGCAGCCTGTGCCAGTGCCACACCACACCCTCGCAGGGCAGAATTTCTTCCTCATACCTAATCCAAAACTTCCTTCTTTAGGTTTGAAGAGGACTAACCTCCTGTGTGACCTCCTAAGGGGTCATTCTTCCAGTCTTATCACTACGTCCCCTCATTAAGAGTCCCCCTCTGGCAATCCTGTAGCCCCTTTAGGCACTGAAAGGTTCTAAGGAAGCCTATAAGCTCTCTCTCAGCCTGTCTCCATAGTAGACCTGCTCCAGCCCTCAGAGCATCTTCATGGCCTCCTCCAGACTTGCCCCAACAGGTCCACATCCTTCTTATCAGAAGGTCACAGACCTGAACCTAGCAGTGCAGGTGTGAATATCAAGAGAGGAATAAAGGGCAAATCCCCTTCTTCAACCTGCTGGTTACACAGCCCAGGACATGGTTGGCTTTCTGAACTAAGAGCACACAGTCTTCCCCTCATCTGGGGAGCCCAGCCACTGTCATGATGCTCAAACAGTCACCATAAACACACCTCAGAGCATTTTCCTCAAATCATGGCTGGCCACAGAAGGTGTTTTGAGTCT
Organism: Pachyramphus minor; assembly: GCA_013397135.1. Lineage (NCBI taxonomy): Eukaryota > Metazoa > Chordata > Aves > Passeriformes > Tyrannidae > Pachyramphus > Pachyramphus minor. The sequence goes on along the minus strand of VYXB01004993.1, from coordinate 434,091 downwards.
CTGGGTACTTCTCCCCGTTGCAAACTCTTCCCAGGCAGCTCATTGCCATGGGTGGCTCACACAGCTTCCAGCTAGTCCAGCCTGTTCCCTGGGGCACTCTTGCAGCCTCTGAGCCCACAGCTGCCCAGCATTCCCTGGTGCCTCCAGCCTTCCCACAGCACACAAGCTAAACACATCCTCTTCCCACTGGGCTGGGGTGGCGTATGAGTGGAGGCAACACTCATCTGAGATGTTTCCTCCAGGGACCTCCCAGGTTGAGCAGCCACAAAACATGAGAATATTTGTTTCCACATAAACCACCAAAATTGAAAAAGACAAGATGTAACCTAACAAAATATACATGGTTTTCATTATGTTTTTGACATCCTTGTTGCCTGGTAATAGAACAGCCTTTCCTAATGCAATATCCTCTGCAACAGCACAGGGCAGGGAGTTTTCCCTGGCGCTGTCTCTTGCTGACAGCCCCAAGCACCTCCAGGAGCAGGCAGGCTGCTTGATCCCAGCACTCAGGGGCCACTGTCATTTCAGCAGCTTGCACTGCTCCTGTTTTAAAGCCAGCTCCTCCCTGGAAACTGAAAAAAACCCCCACCTTGTGGCACCATGACTGGGCCTGGAGAACAACTGTAAACTTCCAGAGACCTGGAAAACACAGATTTTGTTTTTTTCACTTGGCATTTTTAAAGCAAGAAGAGCATCACATTGATTTTACTAGGGCTAAAATCAGTCACATTTCCTCTACTCAAGCACCCACTGTCTGGCAGTTTTATATGGTGTGATATATCTAAGCTTGCACAGAAAACCTACCCCAGCACCAAAATAGCAGTCAGGTGGACAAGCAGGAGCCTACTGGGATTTTTTTTAACCCCACTTATCCCAGGGCAGCAGTAGATGGATCATAAAGGCTCTCATATCCCTGCTGAGCAAGGCAGCATTCCATAGGTTACAGCCAGTGCTCATCTGAATCCCAAGTGCAACCTTTCTACTCTCTGTGCAGCTGTGCTGTTACTCACCTTTCCACACAAAGGCCTAACCACAACAGAGGAAACCAGGAAACAATGCTAGGCATTTTGAAACACATTTTAAAATAATGAATCAGAATTGTTAAACATCTTAATATAATACTTAACCGGTTTAGCTCCAGACTTCCCTCCCCCACAAAACAAAAGAGAACTAAACTTAGACCTACACTACCCTGCAGCTTTTGCACTGCTTCTTGGATACTTTTCTGATGTTTTTTGAGCCTGTTTGTGTTGGTCAGAAGAGAGAGTTGTTCTTCCCAGACATTTTTTTCCTGTTGCAGAGCTCTGTGGTAGGATCAGTGCCCAGTGAACCACCAGCCTTTGGAGCCAGACACCTACATGTTTCCAAAGGCCAAGACAGCCTGACTCACCTGGCCCACAGAAAAGAACTATATTCTTCTCTTCAGGATATTCCTACAGGTACAGTTGTTCCTCACCTTTTGCCTGCACTAACTGGTAAGAAGAGAGGTTGGTCTCACCACCAGAAGAGAGGATCCATGCAGAATTTCACTGGAGAAGTTAAGGCAGCTGTCATTTCCCCCCTCCCCCTGTTTGCTGCTGACACAGTGGACTCAGGCAGTGAAACCCCTATCTCAGCAGAAACCACCCCCACAAAGAGGAACAACCCTGACTGGGCTTTTTTACACCCTGGAACAGCCTGCACAATTCCACTGCTGATTTGGTAGCAATTGTATCAGCTCACAGGTCTTTCACAAGGGAAATCTGTTTTTAATGCCACAAACAGCCCGTGCTGTGTGGATAACACGTGGCACAAGCAGTACCAAAAGGGTCTCCTGCACAGAGCTGGCAGGGACTCCATCCCACATTCAGGCATGCCCTGCCCATGACAAGGGGACCACAAGGGGCAGATCCTTGGGAGAATTTCACACAATACAGCTTGGTTGGGACCCATCACTACTTCAATTAGCATCAAAAATAAGTTATTCAGTGCATCAGCCAAGCTCTCAGCAGACTAAAGCCAAGGCAAGAACAGAATGACCCAAGGGATTGCTGTGAGCTACTCACAACTTCAGACAGTCCATTAAATCCTCTCACAAAATACTATTCATGTCCTGTGAAAACCTTTGTTTTTACTGTTCATGGCAATGGAGGTTTTTGAAGTTCAGTCCCTGGCAGATGGCTTAGCAGGAGGCAAGAGCCAGCCTGCCCACTGACTTGGGGACACACACTAACTCTCACTGCATTATTTGTTTTGGTTGGTTGTCTTTTTTTTTTTTTTTTTAAAACGCTTATTCTTGCAGTGTTCTTTGCTTCTTCTGCCATCGTGTGGCCATTTGGAGAATGAAGAGCAGCTACTGGTAGAACATGCAATCGGGTTTTCATGTCTTAAAACTTGTTTAATGGATTTTTGTAGTATCCAGCAGGGTATGAAGTCAATGGAGATGCATTGCTTCTCTTCAAGGTCCATCCACCGCCTGATGAGTACTACAGGTTTGTCTTTAGTGTTGCAACAGCTTGAAGTAGATCTTGTTAATTCAACCTAGTAGACTGACAGCTAGTTTATTGTAAGGGCATGACCTCCTTATTGACTTGCTGCTCCTCCTCCTCACACCAGGCAAGAGGATCAAGAAAGAGGTACTCCCTGCTGACTGCCACCACAACTATGCACTCTTGAGGCAATTCTTTCCTTTTCCAAGGTCATCTCCATCTGGGAAAGTGAGTTCTTGCTCAGGGCTGCCACAGTCTCAGCACTCTGAAGAGACTGGCAGGGCCCTGTCGTTGCCCACAGGTACATCAGAATGTGCCAGAGCCCTTGCGGGGAATGCCAAGGAGGAGCTGACACCACCATTTTTTTCCTCCCCTTTTCCTGAATGGGGCAGATCTTTCACTGATTTGGTGGCTTAGGTCATTTTATAAGAAATGGAAACTTCCCCTCCCCGCTCCCAAAACTCATCTCAAGGCATAATCCCTGTCTCTTCACACCTGAGGCTTTCAAATCTACCCTGCCAGCATGGGGCTGACCAGGGGCCACAGGACCAGGAGCTCACTTTCTGAAAGCAGTCAAAGCCACCCAAATTCTGTATCTGCTGGAGTCCTACCCACCTATCTCTGGGCTTTGCCCCTCAGCACAGCAGGCTGCAGATTTCATCCTCTCCTCATGCCTGTCTACCTGGAAAAAACAGGTTCCACCTGGGAGTAGCCAACAATGTGCTTGGATATCCAGGGCATTACAAGGAGGAATTGCATCAGACTTGCAAAACACCTGTGAGGGAAGGAAGCCAGTAACTGTGTCTGCAGAGGGGTCTGCATGAAGTCGTGCCTCATGACTTCCCTTGGAACCTGCACATCCCATCCCCCCTGGATCAGCCGGGCTTGACCAGTACCAGCTGAACATATCACTCAGCACCAGTTTCCCATGTTCTGCCTCACACCCTGTGCCAAAAACATCTGCTTTAAGATTTATGACTTCCTCTGGGAAGTCATAACCCACAGCAGGGACATCCCAGGGAGTGCTTCCTGGCTTTCCCAACCTTCCTGGAAAAAGGAAGGAAGAGGCAAGTTCATAATCTGCACTGAGCACTACAGAGTTGACTCAGCAGCAGCACCACACTGCAGTGTCCATCACGCAAGGGGACTTGCACATGCTTCTCTCCACCCCTCAAGCACATTATAAATCAGTTTATCACTCCACCAGCAGCTTTCTTTGCTGAAACAGGGCAGCGATCTCAGATGCTGGTTGCTGCAGGCCTCTGTAGCACTGGTACCTGCAACCTTTAAACACAAGCCTAAAAAAAAAAAAGGCAACAAACGAAAGGGCTACAAAATCACACCCAAACCTCTTCTGCAGCTGCACTATGCATGGAAGCTGGGTGTAATGTCTAATCAGAGGAGAGCTCGGGTAGAAAGCAAGATTTATGCCACCAGGTCAGGAATTTGGAGTAGAGTCTTGCTAAAGTCACCTGCACAGAAATATAAATGTAGTTTAATAAGGTGAATGTTCTCTTGCATACAAGGCCTGAGCTCTGATTGCTGCAGATGACTTTAAAATGAAAAATTTTGGTTAATAAATTGGCTCTTGATCCCATACCCAGTGATATTCTGTAGCAAAAGTCCTTCTAATTAATACACTGATAGTCTTTCTCAAGAGGCACTTTCCCCTTACAGTCTGAAATAACCTATTCAAATATGCAGTGACTTACAGAATGATAATTTATGAAAGTGAAAGACCATCGATTTTTGTTAACACAGTTTGCCTTTAAAAAAAGTAAGCTTTTTTTAAATGGGGGGAAAGCAGCAAACATATTTGGTACATAATGTGACAAATTTATATACCTCAGACTCTGGCACATTGCCTGGTGCCCTGAGACAAATATATCCTTTAAATGAATTTGATTATATCCTCCTTCTTTTTGCAAGTAGTCATGTCTCCAACAAGGCTAATTTAGTGTAGAAAAGGAAAGATTTCATATTTTCTCAATTTCCAGTCCTCATTATCTGCTCTTTCCCTACAAAGTCTTGATAGACTCATAACAATTAAAAGCAACTTTCACCAAATTCAGCCTTATTTTATTAACAGTTCTGCAGAACACATAACAGCAAACATTCCAACTCTCATTTTCAGTGCAATACAACAGAGGATCTATAGCTGATAACAAAACTCCAGAAGAAACCCATGCATGGTTATTCATCATTCAAAATGTTGAGAGCTGCCTGATATCACATGCCAGCATTTCTCAGCTCAATATTTTGAATGTTCCCTTGAAAGTAAGTTGTGCCCTACTGTGCTCATCTAGAGAAAGCAAAAGTGCTTCTCAACACTTGCTTTGTCTGTCTCAGCTAGGAAAATTCCAGAAGGACATCCTGGCTCCTAGCCCACCCAGGTCAGAGTCAGAGGGTAGGTGCTGCACGTGTGAGAAAATGTACATAGCAACCAGCTTCTCAAGCTCAAAAAAACAGCCACCCCAGGCTTTTATCAACCCAAACACCCATGCCCAGGCTTAAAATCCACTTAGCTTGCTCATACATGTTTATTTAAGTATGTACACAGTGTAACCAGCTTTCAGACAACAGTGTAACCGGAGAAAAAGCCCCATGCTTAGAACTGCCTGACCAGCACATTTGTGATACCTCGAGCCTTATCCCAAGGGACTACAAAGAAGCAGGGATTGCTCACCTTCCCACCAGCCACTACAGGGCAAGAGATCTTTCATGAATTTCTTTACCTTCAGCCAAAGACAGAAAAAAAAGACCTTAACCACCTCAAGCTCCAAAGTCTGTCTCCTAGGAAAACCCCAGCCTTGCCTGGCTGTATATATATGCCCTAGAACAGGTGATGGGATTTATGAGTAAGCTGGTGGTGAACAAGAACCACCTGCAGGCACCTCACAGGATGTGATCAGTTCCATTTGCCTTGCAAAACACCCACTAGCCTGGATCACTTATACTTGCACTCAATTGCCTTTACAGCCTCAAGTCAGTGTTCAAATTCCAGTGTCTGAGATGCCCTCCAAAACTTCTTCCTGGCTCCTTCTTCTCTAAATGTGGGTTGGTGAAGGAGTGGACAAAGAACTACCATGTTTTTCACACAATCACAAGTCTCTGTCTCTCTGTTGGGCTTTTTTTCCCTCATGAGGCTTGGCTGCTGCTGGGTTGTGCCACCCCATGGCTCCCTGATGTGTGGAGCACCCCAGGACCAGGCTCATCTTCCTTGTCCTGCCCCTCAGAGCATGGGGCATCCTTGCTCCAGGTGCTAGGAAGGCTGACTCCAAAAGAATGTCTCCATCAGAAAACTGGAAACAATGGTGAGACCCATAATAGTTCACACTCTTCTGGAAACACTCATATAGGGGGAAAACCACACAATTCAGTTTTTATTAATAAAATACAACAGTAGATGTATAGCAGGAGAGATACCTGTACATCTCAAGATCAGTTTGCCATGGGGGAATCTCCTGCCCTGTCCATGTCCTTGGGGCAAATCAAAGGTTCTCCAGGAGATTTCAGAGTCAAGATCAGCTTTCCCATCCTTTCCTGGGGGTAGAGAGGAGCAAAGAGATGTTATAACATAAAGTATAATTGCTGGCTAAGCCCAGACAGTGGGCAGAAAGTGAAGTGTAATGACGTGGAAGAAAGCACAACATGGCCATGGATACAGCCAGAGGGGCTGGCAGCTTCATCACGTGGTCCCATCTTCCAGGTTCTCCTCCAGGTCTTCCTACTCCCTGGAATTCTTGGTGGTGTCCTGTACACCGGAGTACTTGGCAATGTTTTTAGCACTGACCAAGAAATGCTCTCCTCAGTCCTCTTCTCAAAAGCACAGTAGCCTCTCTGTTACTCTTCAACTTCCTGTTCACCCAGTTAGATTTTGATAGCAATAACAGGCATCAGGAAAGAATCTGATTGTGCAAAGCAATGTTGGTGTGAGGTGATGGGACCAGCCATGCCCTGTGTAGGTGCACGCACACAGGCACTCACTGAAATGTGTCTTCATCTCCTCTTGGCACCATACAAACCACCACCAACTTTTGCAAAGCTCAGACAAACAGAGCCTCCTCCCTCTGTCCCTCTATCCCTCCATCCTACAGGCTCAGAAGGACACGTGCCATAGAGAGAGCTGCTGGTGACCATGCTGGCAGCTGTGAGTCTTCAAATGAGCACCATCAAGGGCAGTGGGCTGTAGAAATGCAAAACTCATACACCAGTTTACAACAAATGCGGCCACAGCCCAGGCTGAGACACCACGAAAACACTGGTGGGAGCAGGCACCAGATTTTGCCTAACCTGACCCTCCTGAGACAGCTCCTCTGGGAACCAGAAAAGAAGGGTCTTTCTGCTAGATAATATCAAAATGCTGAAGTGCAAAGCAGTATTGTGTCACCCAGCTGGCTCCAGTCCTCTCCGAAGAAAATTCTGCTGATACCATGCACAAGAGATAGAAAATGTTTCTCCCTGCAGCATTTGTTTCTCAGCATGTTTGGCGTTCCAGCACATTCCAACAAACCCAAAATTCGTGGGAGAGTACCACTCACCACTATCTCCTTTCTGGGCATGTTCTTCTCAAGGCAAGCACCACTGCTGGGCTCCACGCTTGGCCTCAGTGCACAGCCAGCAGACTGCACACTCCAGGACCAGCCTGGGCAGAGCTGCACCTCATCTGCCTGACAGCAGGCCCAGGACCACACTGCCCAGAGACCTCCTACCCTTGATGGTTATTCAACTATAGGGATGTAAGATGAATAAAAGGAGGAGAAACATGGAAAAAGAAGCCCTGCCCACCCTTCCTGTGCCAGGCATACTTGCTATGCTACAGGCACTGCTTCTCATATGTGGCAGGAACAGCCCAAACAATTATCCAGTGGCACGGATTAGCCATTAACTAATGTATTTTGATTTATCTTTGATCTCATGATATTTCTGAGATGTTTTGAGACAAACCATTTTTAACATGGAGTTGTTGCTGCTCACTCTCTAAAGAAGATAAAAGTCATATTCCTGGTTGGTGCAGATCAGGATTGTCTCCTGGTTGTAGTAGGGCTTAGCTGCTCTACACCCATGGAAGCACCAGGATAAGGGGGGTTCATTATGAAATATATTTTAACTGTCTGTCTGCACCACAGGCTGGAGATCATTATGTCAGAGGAAATGTGTTAGATCAGCCTTTATGGTTTCTTACAGCTGGCTCCCAGGGAAAGTTTCCGTCAGCTGCCCAGCAGCACCAGCTGGGCCAATTCTACCCTTGGACTTGGCTCGCTGGCCATCCTCTCTGGCTGTGGGTGTCACACAGGGCACTCTGTGTCCCTGCATGGCTGCTTCTGCCCAGGCTGAGAGCTGCAGTGCCAGGAGCTGCAGGGATCACCAGAGGGAGCTGGCTGCCAGACAGTCCCAAACCCGCTCAGCTCCCACTCCCCACATGCTTCTGGAGCCACAGCAAGTGGGCCATGGGCTGTTTTCAGATTCCAGCTGTTTGGGAGTGCTTGGCCTACTCCCAGACCCAGTGGGTGTGTGAGAAGTGGCTGTTAGAGGGGATAGATTTTTAATGTTCCTCTCCCGATGATCCTATGGAGATTTGTGACCCTGGCAGAAAGAACCTGGCTGGCAGCCTGGACTTGCACCCTGGGGGGCACCCATGGTCCTGACCCATCCCAGGAGAAGGGGCTCCACAGGCACAGGTCCCTTCTCTACCCTCCTGCCCACAGCACTGACATCCTAGGGAACTCCACCAGACAGAGACAAGGGTTTACTAAAAGTGATGTATTTACAGGCCAGTATTAATTTACGCTCTTGTTATTTACAATTCATTTATAGTGAATCCTTATAGTCTCCGACAGTTGAATCCAGCAGAGTTAGACAAAACTTTTTAGCAGGCAGGCAAGGCAGTGTAGCCACAGTTTATCTTCTTTTCCCTTTTCAGCCCTTCTGGGGGCTTCAGTGATTTTCCTTCCCCATGGACCACAAAGGCCTGTAAATCAGTAATCATGGGAACAGAGGTGACTTATGAACCTCCTAACACTCTTGCAGGTGTTAAGAGAAAACTGTCCCACTCCTGACTTCACATAAAGTGTTTCCAAGACTGAGGATTGGTTTCCTGGTGCATGCACCCAGCTGGAGCCAGGCAGCACAAGCTCAGTCCTCTGGCACAGCTCAGTCCCTGTGACAGCCTTGTGTCACAGATGGGTTGTGTTGGGATGCAAATGTTGCTTATTGTCCTGTCTCAGAGCTGAGCTGAGCACAGAGCAGTGACTGCCTGGGGCTGTAGGGTACCAGGCTGCCAGTGAAATGGGAGGATTTTGCATTTCCTGCAGGTCACCACTGTCCCTCCTGGGAGGATGGCAACATCAGGAAGAATGATACTGGGGAAGGAGCCTCCAGCAGCCTCAACCACCAGTTGCCACTGAACTTAAACTTTCCCTGACAGGTTGCTGGATGCACAAACGTGGGCATAACCCTCCTTCACCACGTGAGGGGGGTCCTGACAGCACTGCCAGATGTGGCTGTGGTCTAGGTGAAGGTATTCTACAGACCACCTGGGACTGCCCTCCCATCTTCACTACTGGGAAATGAGACTGCTCCAGGCAGTAGGCAGGGATTGATTGACAAGCCAGGTCAGCCCCTGACCTGTGAAGACAGCTTTTCTATGACATAGGTCAACTCAAGATGAAGGTTTTTCCCCCTGGGATTTTTGCTCTGATCTTCCTCTCTTCCACAGGCTAATCTGGGTTTAGATGGAGTCTTCCATGGAATACTAACAGGGGTCAGCAAGTGGCTGGCTGTCCCCTTTTCAGAAGGGTTTGCAGCCCAGCTGCCAGAGAAGCATCTTACAAAGGGACTTTTGGCTCGTCCTTGCGAATGTCTGGTTTCCAAGCCATGCCAAGGACAATGATGTTGTTCATGCTCCAGAACCTCTTGCACAGGACTGGCCAGCCCTGGAAAAGCACCCCAGCAGCCCTGCATGAATCCCACTGCGACTTCAGTCTGGGATCCCACTGCCACTGCAGTCTGGGTTCTCTAGGGCCACACATCCCCTAGTTTGTGCCTTCCCTGCTCAGGGGGCAATGGCAGACGGCTGCTTCCTCTGCTCCTGCCTCATCTTCAGAGCCAGCATCGCCCGGCGGTACAAGTCTGCAAGGAAGGGAGGCAGTCAGGCACTGACCATGGGACAGCTCCAGGACCCACCTGGCAACCTGTGCTGAGTGGGGGCTTCAAGAACACCCCAACCTCCAGCACAGTGCACTCATTTCACCTCACAGCAGAGGCAGCAGCATTTGCCTCCCCAACAGCCACCACCTTGCCCTGCAGCAGCACTTGCTTGTGCTCATGTCCCCACACCAAGCACCCCGTGGCCAAGTGTCCCTACACAGCTCATACCCCATTGCCAGTAGGCCAGACCCCTTGATGCTTTCAGCAAAATCTGTCCTGGAAAATACCAACCAAAGGTGCTTGAGACTTCCTCACACTGCTGCTCCACAGAAAGTTCCTGTGACTTAATTTTATTCTTGATTTTCTTCTTCTTTTTCTTTTTCGTGCTCTGCACTGGATAGAGAAATACAAAATTTCAGGCACCACACCTGAGCAAGGATGTTTTTGTCAGTGAACCACCTGAGAGTACTGTTGGTGACAGGTCTGCAGTCCTTCATTGCTTCCATGCACCATTCCTTACAGAGATGCTCAGAGATGTCTCTCCACTTCCCCTTCAGACTCCTGTGACCTCGCTCTGCACTCTGCTGGTCTGCAAGCAAAGCTAATGGGGGTGGCGGGGACCAGTGGTCCAGCATTCTGCTATATTGCCAGGTTCCAAATCCTACCCATAGGGTGGCTCTGGAGGTCCTGACGTGTTGGTGCCGGCAGTGCTGGCAGCCCGCCACAGCCCCCTCTCACCTGGGTGGGGTGTGGCCATCCTGGTGGGCACAGGCTCCTCCTGCCCGACCCTCTCGGTGAGCAGCAGCCCCCCAGCGGCCCCCACATGGCTGTCACCCCCTTCTCCTGATCCCTCCGGCTCCTCAGCTGGGCTTGGCTGCCCCAAGCCCTTCTTCTTCATCTTCACCTTCTTCTTCCTCCTCCTGGGGCCCTTAGTGCTCTCCTCCTGGGCAGGGTAAGGAGGATGAGAGGAAAGCGGAGTAGCCCCCCTTCCACCCCGTCCCACCCCTGGGGTCTCACTCACTCACCAGGGGCAGGAGGCGACAGACGGGGCGCAGCGGCCGGTTGTCCCCGTTCTTCCCTGCACCGTCTCGAGCATCCTCTCCTTGAGGGGCCCGGTCCCTGGGGGGAGAGGACGCTGGGGTTGAGGGCAGCGCTGTGGGCAGGAGGACGGGGACACGCACCCACGAAGCCCCCCACGCACCTGNGGGCGGCGGCAGCGCGGAGGAGCCAGCGCAGCCCCTGCAGGGTGGCACGGGCCGGGCCGGCGGAAGGGCCCCGCTTGGCGACACAGGGCTCCTGCGGGCAGGCGCGGGGTCAGCCCGGAGAGCGGGGAGCGCAGCTCCGCGGGGAGCGGGAGCGAGGAGCGGGGCCAGCCCCGCACTCACGATGCGGCAGGGAGAGCGGTTCTCGTTGACCAGCCGCTCCAGGCTCAGCCGCTCGATCACCTCGCAGGGCAGCAGCGCGGCAGCCGCGTCTTGCTTGTTGGCCAGCCTGGGCAGGGAGAGAGCGGAGCGCGGCCGTCACCCCGACCTCTGGGCTCCTCGCTGCGCGACGGCGGGAGACTGGATGTTTTCTCCCAGTTTGGCTGAGATTAGGTGAAGCGTTGCCCCAGCCCTCGCCGGCACTGTAGCCCCCTCCTCAGCTCCTCTCCAGGGATGCTCCCATCTCTCAAGTGCCACTGTGGTCCTCATGTCCCAGCACCCCCGCCCGCCCCCGACAGCACCCTGGATGCCACACTCCCGCAGCAGCCCGTGCATGCAACCCACAACCCCAGCAACAAGTTCCCACTCCCCCACCTCACCCCAAACCCCAAAGGTCACATCCCGCTGACCAGCCTTACAGTAAGAGGGGTTTCCCGGAGATGTCGGGATGGCTCAGGACACGACTCAAGACCTTGCGGGCCTCTTCCAACCGCGCCAGGTCACTGGAGTCCAGGACGAAGAGGAGCCCGTGGGCCCCGCTGTAGTGGCTGCGCCAGGAACTACGGGAGCGCTGCCCTCCGGGCAGATCCACCAGCGTCACCTCGAACCTGTCCACCCGCAGGCGGGTCTGGCCGGGCTGTGCGTTGGGCAGCACCTCCCCAGTCAGCGCTGTGTGTGGGGAGAGGGTAGAGAGCTGACAGAGGAGCCCGGGAGCTTCCCTGCGGCATGTGCCTCCTCCTCCCGCAGCCACATTCCTGCTCCCGCTCCCAGATCTGCCCGGGCCACAGCTTGGTGCCTTGCACACTTCCCCAAAACAACGACTGTATTTTAGGGATCTCAGACACTTGGTTGCAAAGGATGATAAAGCTGCTGCCTCCAGCTGAGGCCGGCTCTGCTGCTGCTCCTCACCTTTCTCTATGTCCATGATGACAGAGGTTTTCCCTGCATTGTCCAGTCCCACGACAAGGAGAGTCACCTTTCTGCAGAGTGACAATAGCAGTTGAGCATCCCAGAGAAAGGCTGTGCTCCCTGGGGAGTGGTGACCACTGCAGTCCCCCAGGTTCCCAGACAAGGGGCCCTGCCCACAGGAGCTGCACTTCATCCAGGAGAGGTGCAGGGCAGGGACACAGGCTCTGGCTGAGCTGGGGGCAAGGGCTCTGGTGCCTGGGAGAGGGTGAGGGCAGGCACAAGTGCGTGGAGCCACACCAGCACTGTGGGACAGCCACTCTGCAAAGCCCTCAAGGTGCTTCCTATGGCAAGGATTTATTTTCAAATCATATAAGATTAAGCAATGGTGTGCACAGGCCAACATGATTCTTCCTTATATGTAGTCAATGATTACTCCTTCATTGGCAGTAAGTTATGAGTATATACAGCTAGGGAGAGGTAGCAAGGACATTTTTACAAGCTTCTGCCTGGACTCAGGTGGTTTTTCCTGTTGCCAAACAGTTGTATTTGGTCTCCAGCAATGTGCTCCACCAGAGCACACAGAGAAAATCTTCCCTGTGGTTGACAAACCACAGTAGTCATTTGCAATATAGTTTTCTCCCTTAAACATACAGACCAGGCTGTGTGGGTGGCATGGCTCTACCTCCAGCATTTCAGCAGGTAAGATCTCCTCTCTTGAGGGAGAGGACCAGAAACCCCCTTTCAGTGCTGTCCCAGGGTAATTAACCTGGGTCTCCCAGCACAGCAGTGTTTCAGTGCATCCTCCCCATCTTTCTTGGAGAGCTGCTGACTTTGCACAGGGGAAATCCTGCTGGGAGCATTCCCTGCATCTGCACCCCTGCCCAGCCTGCTCCCCTGTCTGCCAGCTCCTGCCTGCTCCGGGGACAGTGAGGAGAGCTGCTGACCTTGATCAGCACTCTGAGGACAGTTCTGGCAATGGGCACCACTCTCACCCTGTTATCACACTGGTGCCCTCACTACTGATAAACACACAGGTAAATGTTGTGCCCCCTGGGAGTCCCAAGGAGCAGGCACAGTGACCTACCTGATGGGCTCCTGTATGGCCTGCAGCCACGACCAGCAGTGGGAGAAGAGGTGGAACATGGTCCGCAACCCCGTGTGGAGGGATGGCCTCACTTCGGCACCTACGCAGTGAGCAGCTGAGCACGTCCCTGTGCTTCGTCCTCCTGCCTGTGCTCTCTCCCCATGGCTGGGAGCATCTCATCCCGGAGTGCCCCGTCCCACAGCCCAGCACTGCTGCCTCCAGCCTGGTGCGCACAAGCCAAACCTGGGGATAAAATCCAACCCTTTGGGCAATACTCCATGGGCACAGACCTGCTGGACAGACCCTGCCCTGACAGCCCCTTGCATCACAGGGGTGCCAGTCAGCCTCTCACCTGCTCGTCCTCACTGTGCCACCCCTGCTCACATCCCCTTTGCGTAGCAGCTGCTTAAATCTAATCTGGATTTAAATTACTTACTCCCGCAGGCTCTTTAATCCTGGTGGGTCAGGCCAGGCCAGTGGCAGCTGGGACACTGTGTGTCGTGGGGCCGTCTGCTGCACTGGGTGCTGCATCACCCACCCCCCTGCACCCCCGTGGTGCTGGGCAGCCTCGTGCCTCCATTGCTGGGGTAAATGGCTTGTGGTGGGGACATCGCCTGATGTGGAGTTTCCAGCTGAATTGATTCCTCTTCTAAGGAACAGTGTCCCTGACTCCTTGCAGTCTAATCCCTGCATGGATGTTTCTCTGCAGCCCCTGCAAGGATCATCTGCCTCATGGTGTTCACAGAACCGCTGCCCTCTGCCAGGGCCCACTCTGAGCCGGGCTGGGGGACATCACTGCTCACTGCTTGTATTTCATGCCCTAATGAGGCGTGAATGCTCCCTGAGTGGCAGCTGGTCCTTTGCTGCTTGCCATGGAAGCACTGGCCAGCCCCCCACTGGCCAGGAGCCTGGCTGGGAGCAGGGAGGCAGTGGAGACCCTCAGACAACAGTGGAGGAAAAAAGCCTCAGCTCCTTGATCTATAACTCTGAAGCTCTTATCTTGCTTCTCAGGTTTCCTGGTGCTTTTTCCAGCAGGAGCTGCCCTCCCTGGCATGCTGCCACTGTTTTGTGGAGGAGAAGAAACCACACAGGGATGTTTGAGCTGCAGGAGCTCTGGGTGGAGGAAGTGGGGTCCAGGGGGACAAGGAGATCTTTCAAAAGCCATACTGTGAAGCAAACAGGAGGCCCGCTGGCTCACACTGGTCCATGCTACACCATTCGGTGCCAGCAGCACTACCTTGACCAGCTAAATCTCACCACTGGCCAGGAGCCTGGGAGATGCTGCCTTGCATCCAGGATGGCCCTAAGGAGAAGCAGGCCCAGGATGGGCACAGCCCCATGCAGCTCTCTCCGGCACCACAGGTCATCGGGAAGCTCAGCACCTGCCCTGAGCAAGGGAGGCAGCCAGAGAAGTGCCATGGGCAGGGAGCCATGCGTGGTTAATGGTTGATGAAGGAAGTTTCTGTTCCAATATCACAGCCACCTGCCATATTTGGGGTGACTGGTCACCCCTGTGCTATTGATGGCATGGCAGTGACTGCACCTCAGCTACCGTAGCCTGGCCTGTGGACAGACCCCTGTCCCCAGCCTGATGGCCTTTCCTGGTTGCTTCTGTGCCTGTGCTGCTGGGACCAGTGCCAGAGCCAGGTTTGTAGGCAGCATGGGGCTGGGATACTTTTTGCAGAATTAGCTGTACCAGGTCTGAAATTACGTGCTAGAAGTGTCAGTGCCTGCCTCTGAGCTTAGGGGTAGCACTGCTAGTGGACAGCCTGGCAGGGGATGGGAGGAGGCATGACCACAGCTGCTATAAATAGGGAAGTGGCATGTGTCAGGCAGCCCAGGAGGCAGTGGCTCAGGTTCCTGAAGGGTAGCAAGAGCTCATCTCCCTCTGGTACCTGTGGATTTCCAGAGATCTCTGAGGACTTGGGGTACTACTGCTTTTAATAAAAGTGTCCAAAATCCCTGGCCAAACCATGGCCAGGGACAGGGAAAGCCCCTGGGAGCCTGTGGCAGCTCCAGTTCACTCCTCCCAGTGCACAGACACGGGGATCAACAGCCAAGAAAAACCTCAAAATCCACCCCAAATCTGGTGAAATGCACACTTGGCTCTGGAGAGGTGGTGCAAGGGCCAAGCCCATATCTATAGTCGTTCTGCTGTGCCTGGGCTCAGGTTACAAGCGAGTGACTGGCTCTTCACACACACAGATGACCAGAGAGGGTGCAGCTGGAGACCCTATCCCAGGGCCATGGGGACCCCCCAGGCAGCACCAGTGGGGACCTGCAGCAGCCATTCTCGTTTCCCTGGTGACTGTTGCCAGGTGAGAAACTCTAAGGCAGAATTTATTATCTTGGTGGATAAATGAAGATGTTCCTCACCAGAGCTATACCCGGACTGTGCCCTGGCACGGCGCTGGGCTGGACACTCCGGTGCCAGCAGGAGCCCCTGAGGGGGGGCTGTGCCTGAGGTGCTGGGGCTGCCTGGCCCCTGGCATCGCTCCCCAGAAGGCAGCACGTGCTTTGGGGCTATTTCTGCCTGCTGGAGTGTCGCAGGCGAGGGGATGAGACGAAACCACAGGGACCGCGGAGCAGCGCAGATGGACGCGGGCTGGCGGGCTGCCCTGCCTTGGCTTCCCTAGACCCCGTGAGTACACGCCTGAGCCGGCACTGGGCGCACTGGGAACCCTCTCTGACACCCCTGGGGCAAAAAGCAGAGTGGGGGAGAGGGCTGGGAAGCTTTTACATGGGGAATGATGGTTTGCAAGGGAACACGGTGGGCGGTGCAGAGCTATAGGGGCTTCTAGGGGCTGACTGCAGCCTTTAGTGAGGGCCTTGAGCTGGGGTGACACCAGAGCCAAGGTGATGGCAAAGACAAAAAAGTCACAACGGAAATATTACAAGTTGTTCTGTATGCTTGGAAATGCATCAGCTCTGCCCAAAAAGGGATCTATGGGGGACAAGGTCACTCACAGGCTTTGAGGAGAGACTCATCTTTCTATTTAATGCACCGTATGACAGCACACTGAGGTGGTAGATATGCAAACAGCCGCATTGTCCCTTTAAATCCCAGCACGGCACTGGTGGCTCATGATAACCCTGGATCATACCAGCTCCTAAATCCCAAGAGCTAATTACAGGCAAACGCCTCACAGTCAGGCTGGGAATGCAAGATAATTACAGCCTGTGACATGGAGACCTGTTGGTGAGGAATTGGGGCACCAGGCAGGTTAGCTGGCATGGTACCAAGGAGCATGGATGGTTTGCATTCTGCTGCCAGCAACCATTCCACAAGCTATTTTGGGTAAGGGAGATATTGTTTTTCCGGAGCATTCTTTGCTCCCCCACACCAATACCATCACCCTGTGTCAGATGGAGAAGCAAGCAGGAAATGTTCAGGGAGCCGTTTGCTCTTCACCCAGTTCCTGGCAGGATGCTTCCCAGCCAAAGCACACACAAATTCCTGGGAGAGGTTTGGATTTGAACACTCTCTTTGCTCTGCTCCCTGCTGCAAGACAAGCTGCCAGCTTGCTCCTGTGCCGTACACACAGCTCTAGGAAGCCTCTGTGATGGCTACAAGCCCTATCCGGGCTCCTACAATGGTTTTGCTGAGAGCATTACAGTGCTCCTGCTGCTTTCCTGCATGGGGAATAGGAGAGTGTAAACCACTCCTCCTGCCTGCCAGGATGCCTGGGCAGGCACAGGAGCAGCCTGGCTGTGTTATAACACTACCAGGGCTGTATTCTCTTACAGCAGGGGGACCCGGGGGGGAATCAGTTAATTAAAGGTAATTTTAACCCTTCCTGTCTGGTTTAGTGTTACAGCATTACCTGCTGCCTGAGCTGGTATTGTAGCCAAGGAGGCGTGACTTTAAAATGTGTATTTATTGCAAAGACCTATAAATGAACCCAAAGGTAACTCTGCTTTCTCGTTAAAGAACTGAAGCTGTGAGGCAGCAGTGACGTGGCCCATGCTCTGCAGGCAGGCATCCTGGCTCTGGCAGCACTGAGCCCAGTGTCTGGATCCCAGTGGGCTCAGAACAGCTTCCAGTGAGATTTAGAGAGATGAGGTCCTCAGCACAAGCATCTGTTTTTCTCCCAGGAGGATCAGGGACCAGAGCTGGGTGAGGAACTAGAGCAGTAAAAGCAGTCACATGATGAAGCAAATGGAATAAATCTTTCTCCAGCCAGAAACTATTCCACAGACTGCTGGGGCAGGAAAAAATACAGCTGGGTTACTGAGAAAGCAATGCAAAATCCAAACAGTTTAGCCTGTGGAAACCAGTCATTTGCAAAGCTATTTCCAAACTAAGTAAAAAATTCCTAGCTCATGGGTTTCTCGGAATCTCCCAGCCCTGGTAGTCCTGGTGGAGTGGCTGCACTGAGGGGGGCACAACTCTGTCCCCTGCTCATGGCGTGCCAACTGGGGGGGCACTTTTTGATTTCCACTCCATCAAGCACACTGGGGTTTTTGGAGATCAACACACCCCCACCATTGCTCCACACAGCACCAGCTGAATGTTTAATCCTCTGCACAGATCGTGTTCCTGAGGTGGCTTCAGATCTGTAAAGCTTGGAAGCTTGGCCATCCCCACACCCCAAGCAGCTGCCTCCACCTCTGTGTGCAGGGCTATATTTGGAAAGGCAGCTGGGTGCTCTTGGCATGTCCCAACAAGCACCCTGGGAGCGACGACTGCTCCAGGTCCTAGTGCAGTGAGGAGAGGAGAGCTTGGGCAGCATGCTGGCAGCTCTCCCCACCTGGACTCTTTAAGAGCTCTGGCTCAGAGTTCCCTGTCTTTTCCAAACAGCTTTTCTCTTCTCCTTTTACAGGAGCTGAGGCACCAGGCAGGCATGTGTAAAGCAGACATGGCTATTTCGAGAGTGAGAGCCGGTGGAGGAGCCTGCTCCCACCCCACATCCAGCCTGGGCTCCCACACACAAATGCCCTGGCACATCCACAGGCATCCAAGGGGCTGGAAAAGCTGCACAGCAAACCCTGCATTTCCCACGGCGGGCAGCCACCACAGCCACTGCCGTTTGTGCAAAGTGTGTTGTGTGAACACTGGGATTAAAAAAAATAATAAAGGCTGGGATTAAGATATTAATGAAGCTGGGATGCTCTCCAGGGCAGGGCAGACACTTGTGGAGACAGGAGAATTGACATCCACATTAGTGGTGGGACTCCGGCTGGTGCTTTGGGCATTCCCAGGTAGAGGGAGACTCCTGAATGCTGATGCCTGCACCAAAACATGGGGAAGGGACTCAGGTGACACTGTGCCACTGTTGTGCAGGGAAAATTGGTTTCTCCTTCACTCTGCCTTTTTCTCCTGTTCCAGCTCTTGACAGTGAGGTCTGGAAAACACATGAGCTTCTAGGAGCTTCTGTAACAGAAGTAACATGCACCCTACCTAAACTCCTAAGTGATCCTAGAGATCATAGAATCACTGAATCATTAAGGTTGGGAAAATCCTCTAAGATCATCTAGAACAACAATTAACCCAGCACTGTAAAGTTTACCACTAAACCGTATCCCCAAGTGCCACATCTAGACATTTTTTGAGCACTTTCAGGGATGGTGACTCCACCACTTCCCTGGGGAGCCTGTTCCAACATTTGACCACCCTTTCAGTGAAGATTTGTTTCCTAGTATCCAATCTAAACCTTCCCTGGTACAACTTGAGGCCATTTCCTCTTGTCCTGTAGCTTGTTACTTTGGAAAAGAGAGCGACCCCCATCTGGCTACAACCTCCTTTTGGGTAGTTGTAGAGAGTAATAAGGTCTCCCCTGAGCCCCCTTTTCTCCAAGCTGAGTCCCTGCAGTTCCTTCAGCCTCTCTTCATCTGACTTACCCTCTAGACCCTTCACCAGCTTTGTTGCCCTTCTCTGGACATGCTCCAGTCCCTCAATGTCTTACTTGAAGTGAGGGGCCCAAAACTGAACATGGGATTTGAGTTCTGGCCTCAGCAGTGTCCAGCACAGGGCAACAGTCATTGTCCTCATCCTACTGCCACTCTAATGGTGATATAGGCAGATGAAAAGCCAGCACAGTCCCCCTCTGTTTGGCACCTTGAGTTGTGTCCTGATGGGCGCTTCCAGGGCAGTTTCACACCATCATGAATGTCACTTAATGGCATGAAGCCGCATCAGGGTAGGTTTAGGTCAGATATCAGAAAAAGGTTCTTCACCCAGAAAGTGGTCAGGCACTGGAACAGGCTCCCTCGGGAAGTGGTCACAGCACCAGGCCTGACAGAGCTCAAGAAGCATTCGGACAATGCTCTCAGGCACATGATGTGACTCTTGGGGCTGTCCTGTGCAGGTCCAGTAGCTGTACTCAATCCTAATGGGTCCCTTCCAACTCAGCATATTCTATGATTCCACGTCATTTCACCTCCACTCAGAACAAGGCCAGCCAGCAGCTACCCAGGATCCAGCCACTGCACACAGGAACAACTGGATAGGACATCCCCAGTGCCCTGCTGGCTTGTGACAGCCCTGGGTCAGGCAGTTGCTCTGTGACAGTGGTGTCCCAGGGTGTCTGTGCAGCCCCAGCTGTGCTGGGCTTGCAGGCAGAGGTGCAGGCATGGAGCTGGCAGGGACAGGGAGTGGCAGGGCAGTGGGACAGGATCCCTGGCTGATGCTATCTGTGACATAGATCACTTTTATGGCCTG
Organism: Pachyramphus minor; assembly: GCA_013397135.1. NCBI lineage: Eukaryota > Metazoa > Chordata > Aves > Passeriformes > Tyrannidae > Pachyramphus > Pachyramphus minor. Next base: position 414,399 of record VYXB01004993.1, on the reverse strand, counting down.
TCTGCTGTTTACAGTGCTAAGCTGTGGACAGGTGGGGTCAGCATGCCAGGTGACTCATGGTGTGAACAGCACACTGCCTCTTCGTGCTTGGGTCAGAAAATGGAATAATAACTGGTATGGAAAGGGCTGTGAGGCTTTGTCTCTCCGTTCCTCTTGATGGCTGCTGGGGTTTATTGGTACAGGATTGGAATTCTTGCTTGCTTAAACAATTGCTCTTAACTATTTCATCATGAAGCAGGGGAAACTAAAAATACGATGAGTCAAAGCGCAGGCGTCGCTCAGCTGAGGGCTTGGTGACCTGCCAGACTCCTGGGGAATGCTTTTAATTTGGATAAGTGGAAGTCTCATAAATGGTACAAAGGGCGCGCTGCTCTTGCTGCTCACACAGAGCTGTGGGTGCAGCTGGCAGCACCGCCTGATGTGCTGTCACTGGCTGAGCACCCAGCTGCTGTGCACAGCTCCCACCCCAGCTGGCCTCTGGCTGGTGGCAGGCTCTTGCGTTTTAGACACTTCCCTTCACACTCTGCCCTGCTGGAGGTTTTTTTTGGAGAGGCTGCTTTCCAAAAGCAGCTTGAAAATATGTAACTATCATACCAGAACTGAGCTGTCACACGTAGAACTCCCATCCCCGCCAGTCAGGCCAGTCCCCATGAGCTCATGGGGTTTGTGGTTTCCTGAAGCAGCTGTCCATCCTTGGAAGGAAAAACAATGAGCAGCTGCAGGGACAGGGATTGCTTCTGTGTGGGAATTGCTGTTGGGGCAGACATGGCCTCTGAGGCCTCAGGCGATTTTATTCCCAGCTCTGCTGCTGATAAACCCGAAAGCCCTGGTAATGCTTCCAGCCTGGTAAAATGGGAAAAGTCTTGCGCATGGGGTTTGGGAGTTTTTATGCTTTTGGCTTGTATGGGGAAGGTGAGTAGACACTGGCCTGCCTACTGAGGGATGAGCACTAAGTGCCTTTTAAAAGTTACCTAAAAACTCCTGGTCTGCCTAAAGCAGGAAAAATTGGCCAATGTCAAACACTCTTTGCCTTGTCCCATCTCTTCCAGCCAGCCAGTGTGTGCACAGGCTGGACTGAGGGATCGGGCAGGCAGTGGGTGCTCAGGCAAAACAGCGGGTGTGCATCCCTGCCTGTGTCCACACTGCTGCTCATGGGGAAAAGGTGGGCAGGGCTGGTGCTGGGGGCACTGTGTGTGCTGGGCAGAGCAGGGACCAGCATGGCCATCTAGGTGGGCAGCAGCCCACACAGCCTTGTGTTCCCACCACTGTAGATGTGACCAAGGCGGGACAGACAAGGGGGCTGTAGGGCTGAGTGGTGGGCTCAGCAATGGGAGGTTTGGCTCTGTCAGCAAGTCTGTGTAATCCATCACCTTGAAGGCAGGATCCTTGAAGGTCATGGGAAACACAGTCTGTTGCTCATCTGTAGGCCAAGGTGGTCTTCACTACATCTTACCTGGAGACAGCAGCATTCAGGATACAGGAGCACATCTCCCCTGTGACATCCTACCCAAACCTTGATACAGACTCCAGCCGCCCTCTGGACCTGAAGGGGTGTCCCTGCCACAGCTTGGCTTGCAAGATACCAAAATGCTCCCTCCCTTGGCAATACCCTTCCTCCCACATGCTGCCCCACATGGCACAGGCTGGTGGGTGCCCTGGCCCTGCCCCACCCACTCTTCCCAGGGCTGGGGCTTGGTTCAGGCCCCAGAGTTGAGGTCAAGTCCCAGATCTGAGGCAGCAGTGGCATCTTTGGCAGCTGGCTGATGCAGGCAGGGCTGTACCCACACTTGTATCTCCTTCTGCCCCACAATGGGAGCCTGCTGTCCCTGGAGCTGCCTGACAATTCCCTCCTGGAAGGACCCTCCATGTTACTGCACCTTGGGGTGTTGGTAGCTGCCAGGACAGGATTGGGCCAGGATTTGACTAGAAGGTCCTGAGGAGGACCCCAGAGACCCCAGAGTACATGCAGGGTGTAGCATGGGGGTTGACAGGGCTATAGCTGGGGGAATGGGAGCCCCAGGGTGGGTGCTGCAGGGGCAGGGGGGGTCCTGGCCGTGTTGGGGGTGTCCCGGGGTGAGGTTTCCCTGCAGAGATAAGGAGTCCTCGGTGGAAGATGCCCGTCAAAGGCAGGGCTGCTGGGGCAGGGGTGCAGGTGGGGCTGTCCTGGAGCAGGAGGCTCCACGCCAGGTGGGGACCAGGGTACAGCAGTTGCGGGGGGTCCCAGCGCAGGAGGCTGGCTGGCAGGGTGGGGCTGGGATACCTGGATGGGGGACTCCGGTCTGGAGGGTCGGGGCGCGTCGGGGCGGTCCCGGAGCGGTGCCGGTGCGGTGCCGCCCGTCGGGGCTCGGTGCGGCGGGGGA
>VYXB01004993.1:389410-412004 GCA_013397135.1 Pachyramphus minor | reverse complement strand
GAAGCTGCCGCTCAGCATCGTCTTCTCGACGGCGCTGTTCTGCGGGGAGGGGGCGGCGGCCACCGTGCTCTGCCTCTCCTACAGCCACTCCGACGACCGCTTCTGGCTGGCGCTCACCGTCTTCTTCGTGCTCTGCCCCTCCGTCCTGGTGCAGCTCACCCTCACCTTCGTGCACCGCGACCTCAGCCGCGACCGCCCCCTCGTTCTGCTCATGCACCTGCTCCAGCTTGGCCCCATTATCAGGTGAGAGCAGCGGGGGGCGCGGGGACCCCCCCGCGCGAATGCGCCGATCCCCGGCAGGTACACGGAGACCCCCGGCACGTCCGCGGGCACCGGATGAGAGCGGGAAGCGGTGCCGGGCAGGACGAGCGCCCCGGGGACCGCCTGCCAGCAGCCATCTGTGCCCGGAGCTGCTCCTGCCGGCTCCTTGTCCCTCCTCCCCGGAGCTGCTGCTGCTCCCGACTCGAGGGGGTCCCCTGCTCGCCCCTCCCTCCTTAGTGGTTCAACGGGCGCTCCTGCCTGCTGGACTCCTCTCCGGGCAGGACGTGGCTCTGCCAGCCTGTTGCATTCCAGCTGCTGGAAAGGCACTCCACAGAGTCCTGTCTGCCACCGGGGGCTCGCCCAGCGTCCGGGGTTTGCCATCTCCTTGCTGGCAGCACAGATGGGAATCCTGGCTGGGTGCTCGAGGGTGAACAGCAACACTCTTAGAGAAGGTCCCCAGACCTGGAACAGGTGGGGTTATGGGACATGGAGGAGAGGAGCTGGGTACAGGAGCGGGGCTGGCATGGGAACTGGTGGGCCACTGGACCGTGTTGGGAAGAGGACAGTGAGGGGGTGGATATTGCACAAGTTGGAGATGTGCTGATCTCTCATTCCTTGGGAATGCTGCAGTACTTCCTGGGCTGCTGTCACCTGGCCACCCTTCTCAGTGGAAATACACAGCAGGAGGCAAGACAGAGCCGCCATCTCTGAGGGTGGGCCAGGAGCCACTCTTTGGGGCTCACAGAACTGCAAAAACACGGTGGCCTGCACCGCACTTCCTCCATCACCGGAAAAAAGCAGAGTGCCGGAGGTGTCCCCGTCACCACATCCCGTCTTCAAAGGTTGCTGGGGGGCCTCACCTCAGTGCTGCCAGCCCGCGGTGGCCCATGGTGGTGTAGTGGGTCTCGCCACACTGACCAAGGCTGTCTGAGATGGTTATGCTGTAGCTTGGCTGCTTGCAAGAGCCAGCCGGAGCTGCCTGGGGTAGGCTGCTTGAACTGTCTGCTCGGGCCGGAGATGGAACCCAGCCTGCTGAGAAGGTCTGGCAGGGCACGAGGAGCCAGCTGGGACTGCCCTTGAAGCTGGGCCTTTGGGATGAAACCATTTTCCTGTTCGAGTTTGCAATGAGCCATGTGCACTGGCCTGATCTGTCTAGAGAATTTATCCAAAAACCTCGTTCCATTTGGGTGTGATACAGATAAGTTTCTGCTGCCCTAGTGAGCACTCATAAATAATGATATCCTGTTGATCCCAGGACTAGCTGGTCCCCAGACATGAGCCAAGTCTGTCAGATGAGTCCTGTGCTGATCATCTCTTGCCATGCACATCCACTCCATGGCTCTGTGTGGAGGGGCTGGGGGTCCCCCTGCCCTTGCAGTGGGGAGCAGCACAGGAGAAAGTCACATCCCCACCCACATGTGAGGATGTCCTGCAGAAAAGGGCTTGCAGAAGCACTGTCTTATCTGTCCGTGTCACACACGGCTTCACCCTGCGCTCCCCTTCCTGCTTCCCCACCAAGAAGGAACCGTGGAAGCCTTCTACTGCTCAAGAGCAGAGATGAAAGACAATATCAGTTTCTTTTCCCTCTGCTCAGAGGAAGAAGTTTTTGCCAGTTGGGAAAACAGAGCCCAAGGGTGATTAACACCTTCCTGTAGCTGTAGCTCCCAGCAGAGCCACTGTTTCTGTACCCTGGATGCTGCCCCTCTTGAAGCAGCTGTTTCACCCCTCACTGGGGCAACTGCTGCCCCTCTGCCTCATATGATTCACCCAGAGTGCTGGAGCAGAGGAGCAGCCACCAGGCACCCTCATGATCCTGATGTGACTCTGCCATTGTCTTGCCATCCCAGGGCCAGGAACTGCCCACATCACTCCTGGACAGTTGCCCAAATCAGTTGGACTGCACTCAGCTGCAGGAGGGTCTGGCCAGCACCAGGAAAGAGTCTGCTAGAAGTGCCAGGAGTGGGGCTGGGGGCCAGCGGGGAGGCTGGCAGGGTGGCAGCTGGTGGGGTGACAGCTCCTGTGTCCCCACAGGTGCATGGAGGCCCTGCTGGTGTACTGCAAGTCAGGGAAGGAGGAGGAGCCCTATGTCACCATCACCCGCAAGCGGCGGCTGCGGAAAGGCTACGAGGTGGAGATGGAGCAGGAGGTGGGACACTCGGAGCGCCGGCTGGCCACGCACCGCAACGCTTTCAAACGCATGGCTGTCATCCAGGCCTTCCTGGGCTCCACCCCGCAGCTCACCGTCCAGCTCTACATCAGTGTCTTGGAGAAGTACGTCCCTGTTGCCCGAGGTAAGGGTGCCTGGCACCTGGGCTCCCTAGGAACCCCACTAGTGGCAGCTCCTTAGCTGTATGTGCCAATGTGGCATCCAAGCAATCCAAACAGTTGTTTTTGGGATCACAACTGCCACTGGACTTCCCTAAATGTGGAGCACAACCCACAGAGGTTGGGCACTCATCAGCTCTCTGCTTTCCAGCTTGCAGTGAGGCTGAAGACAGTGGGAAGAGTTGGCCATGACTGAGGTGCCAGGCTCTGCTCCCAGTCCCAATCCTTGTGGGTATCTGCCCTACAGAGCCTGCCATCCCCTCAGTGCCCTGTCCCACAGAAACATCAGGTCCCTGCCCCAGCCTGCTCCAGTCTCCATTAGTTTTTTTCCATCTATCTACAGGCTCTGGCTTCCCTACAGTCCCTCCACTGGATCTATTTCTGTAGCTTTCCCAACAGCCAGAGCTCCTAGCCCAGCGCTCCCACTCCCAGGCTCCCTTGTGAGCTCCCAGGATGTTTATGTGCTTGGGGGTGGAAGTGCCAGAGCAAGCTTTTAACTCCCACTTCTGCATGCTGCCCAGCCAGGCAGAACCTCCTTCTGCCAGCAGCTCCTCTCAAAGCCACCTCATCATGGGGACTGTCACCACCAGCCATGAGCTGTCCCAGCAGTGCTCACACTGAGCCTCCTGCTGCGAACCCCAGGGTTTGGCACCCTGCACTTTTCACCCAGGATTGGCACCCCATGTTTCCTGCATGGAGCTGGCACCCCAGGCTTTGCACCTCAGGCAGCAGAGAGGCTGGACACACAGTGCAGTACCTAATGCTGCCTGACTCCCCTGCTCTCTCCCTCTGCAGCTGTCCTCATGGCCATCTGCCTGGTGTCGGTCACCTACGGAGCGCTCGTCTGCAACATCCTGGCCATCCAGGTCAAGTACGATGACTACAAGGTCCAGCTGCGGCCACTGGCCTTCCTCTGCATCGTGCTGTGGCGTAGCCTGGAGATCTCCACCCGTGTGGCCGTCCTCGTGCTCTTCAGCACCGTCTTCAAGCACTGGATCATCCCCATTGCCCTGGCCAACCTGCTGGTGGTCTTCTTCTTGCCCTGGGTGCAGTTCTGGCGCAGCGGCACCCGCCTGCCCGACAACATCGAGAAGAACTTCAGCCATGTAGGCACGGTGGTGGTGCTTTGTGCCTTCACCCTCCTCTATGCCAGCATCAACATGTTCTGCTGGTCGGCCGTGCAGCTCAAACTGGCTGACCGGGACCTCATTGACAAGTCACAGAACTGGGGCCGCCTGGCCGTGTACTACGTGGCCCGGCTGGCTGAGAACACAGCCCTCGTCATCCTCTGGTACTTCTTCAAAACAGACGTCTATGAGAATGTCTGCACCCCACTGCTGGTAGTGCAGCTGCTCCTCGGCTACTGCCTGGGCATCTACTTCATGCTCCTCTTCTTCCAGTACCTGCATCCCTGCCGCCAGCTCTTCCAGCACAATGTCGCTGACTTCCTGCACTGTGTCTGCTGCCGCCGGCACCCACCAGGGACCCCGCTGTGCCTCGAGGCACCCTTTGAGCCCGGTGTGAGGCACAGCATTGTCTGAGGCACAGCTAGCACCCATCTTTCCAGCTGACTGCAGGCATGGGGATGGGCAGCACTGGGCTGCACCAGCAGTTGGAGGATGCTCACGGCATGAGCCAGGCACTGCCTGGTCCTGCAGTGGCAGCGGGTCCCAGCGTGTCTTCACAGTGGCAGCAGGACAGGAATGTGCTCACCTGCCCAGGACCATGCACATGGACACGAAGGAGGGTTGTTTTGGATTTGATACAAGAAAGGAGTTTTTGACAATGAGGCTGGTGAGGCACTGGCACAGGTTGTTCAGAGAGATGGTGACATCTCATTCCTGAAAATATTCAAGGCCAGGTTGGAGCAACCTTGTCTAGGTGAAGATATTGCTGCCCATGGCAGGGGAATTGGACTAGGTGGGCTTCAGAGGTCCCTTCCAACCCAAACTATTCTATGATTCAAGGACTTGTGGGGTACTCAAACCACCTGCTGCTGCAAGTTGGCTGCTGTGCAGTGCACAGCCTCTGGGGTGTCCCTACACCCCCACCTGCTGCCAGGATGCATACTGTGACCGTGGGCCATGGGTGCCATTGGGACTGTTTTAAGCAGTAAAGAAACTTTGCTGTGGCTGCGTGTCTGGGTGCTGGCAGTGACTCACGCAGAGGGTGGGGACTGTCCCGCCGGGGCTGGCATGGGTGCACACACCTGCTGTCCACATAACCCTCATGTTCATGGGCACTGAAACGGGGCTGCCCCAGAGGGATATGGGGATGGGGGGGAAAACCCCTCGATGGAGCTGGTAAGATTCAGGAGCACGGTGAAATGGGGGCTGGCCTCATCCTGCGCTTCTGTCAGCGTGGCCATGGCTGTGGGCCAGGAGAAACCAGCACGCCAGCAAAGAGCAATCCTGTCCAACCTGTTCTTCCAGGTATAGGGCCCCGGCTCTGGCTGCTGTTCCCAGCTGGAGTGCTGGGCACTGCAGAGCCTGGGGCCTCCAGTGGAGGGCAGGCAGGTGGCTGGCACAATGGCAGGGATGCTGATGGGGCCCAGGCATCCTGGCCCCAAACCAGGAGTGTGACCCCACTCCCCAGTACCCATTTATGGGATCAGCTCAGTTTGGGTACCAGAACAAGGACGCTCATCCCTGCTGGTGCTCACAGAGGTGCAGCACTGCTGGGGCTCAGTTTTAACTCACCTACCCCATAATGGATCCCTGAGCCAGATTCTGGCACTGGCGCAGTGTCCCCAGGACACTTCTCCTCCTATGGTGTTTTTTCTGTAAAACAGGGGCAGTGGAGACTGGTGAGGGAGGTCAGGAAACAGCACATCGACTGAGCCGGTCACAGGATGGATCCTCCGCAACTTCTTCCCGCCAGAAAATTCCTAGCTTAAAGAAGCCCATTTTTGTCCTCAAAGATTGCAAAACCCCAAGAGGAGCAGCTTCCCGTGCCCAGCCGTGTGTGCCAAGGGGACCCTCAGCTGGGGGCCATCCCTGGCCGGCGCAGGGGGCTGGTTTTGGGGCTGGCCAATGCAGTCAGCCCTGCCTTCCTGGAAGGTGGCCTTTGAAACTACCGGCATTTCCTCAAAGGCTTCCTGGGGAAAGTCCCCGTGGTGCAGTTCCCGCAGCCGGGATTGCCGCACCGCCTGCTCCCTCCATAAAAACATCGGGCAGGCAGCGGCAGGCGCAGGCAGGCAGCAGCAGGAGCAGGGAAATCACACCATGGGCAACTGGTTGGTCAACCACTGGTTCTCGGCCGCCGTCCTCGTGAGTGTGTGGGCTGGGGGGCTCACAGGGGTAGGGCAATGTGGGGGGCTGTGGGGGCGGTGTGCCCTGGGGGGCTCGTGGGAGAGATGGGCGCTGATGGGCTGTCCTGGGGCTGGGCTGTGGGAAGAGACAAGCGTCCCATCTGCTCAGCCAACCTGCATATACCCCCGCAGCCAGGGTAAGGAGAGGGTTAGGAAAACTGGAGTCGTAAGGGAAATGCAACTTAGAGGAAAGGGAGGTTCTGGAAAATTTAAAAATGTTGCTGATTTGTCTCCACTTTGGCTGGGAGCCTCCCACATGGCTCTTCTCCCCTCATGAGAGCAGGAGGATCTTGTGAGAGCCCATGCCAGGATGAGTGGACAAATATGGTCCATAGGGACCATCTGCCAGTGCTGTGCTGTGGCATCACTGGTGTAACAGGGCATGCTTGGCCAGCACCCATCAACTGGTTGGCACTGCATGGGGAGCTACGAATACATGGGAAATGGGAGTTTACAGGAAGTTGGACTATTTTAAGTTACCTAAAAAAACCCCAAACAAACCAAAAAACTAACAGAAGGCAGAGTGTTTTTTGGGGGAGCTCTGCAAAAAGTCCATGGCTGTGAGAGAGGCCAGTGTGGAGTGCAGTGGGGTTGGGCAGGGGATGGTGGGGCTGAGTGAGCCAGCTCCCCATAAAACATCCTCCTCCCAGAGAGGCATGGCCCCGACCCAGGCATGGCCCCGACCACCCGCCACACCTGCCTTCCCGTTACACGGGTGTTGCCTGCTCCTGCCTTTCCTGCTTCCTCATGCATGGGTGATGCAGAGGGCTGTGGGTGACCAGACAGTAATTTCACAAGACTTCCACACCTCTCCCCACCTTTGGCCCTGTGTCCCAGCCCTGTGCGTGATGCTGCAGCTCATAAGGAAACAGGAGGGGATATGCTGTCCTGACACCCTCTGGTTGTGCCTGCACCTGAGTGCTGCAGGGTGAGCAGGGTCAGGGTCCTTCATTAGATTGTGACTTTTCCCCACAGGCAGCCTGGCTGGGCATCAACATCTTCCTCTTCACATACTACTTTCTGTTCTTTGACCAAGACGATCGATATTTCTACACCAGGGCCATCCTCGGGGTAAGGTGCTCTCCCACAGCACCCTGCCTGCCCAGGCACATGTACCTCTTGGAGCCCTCCTGCAGTGGGGTGGGGGCTGCAACATCCCATGCCCCTTCCTTGTTCTATCCTCTTCCAGCCCACCACAATTCTATCCCACTCCCCAGCCCAGCACTTCTCCTTGTTGGTCCCTGTCTTGATCCCTGTCTGGTCCCAGCCCAACAACATCCTAGCCCAGTCCAGCACCACCTCCTCCCAGTCCTCCTCTCCTGGCTCTGTCTCTCCATTCTGAGTCCCCATCCCAGTCCAGCCTTGCTCCCTCCCAGTCCCCAGGCCAGCATCACTCAGTCCCAGCTCAGCATCATTTGGCCCCATCCTGACCCAGTCACAGTTACAGCACCAGGGGTGGTGCTCATCCCTCTCTCCTCCCCAGTCTGCCTTGGCGTGGGCTCGAGCATCAGCCAAGTGCCTCAACTTCAACAGCATGCTGATCCTGCTGCCCGTCTGCCGCAACCTCCTCTCTTTCCTCCGTGGGACCTGCTCGGTGAGTGCCCTGCAGTGCCATGGCCAGCATGGCCATCCCTGTCCCTCTGCCCATCCTGACACCACTGCCTCTCCCTGCAGTGCTGCAGGCGGACGCTGCGGAAGCAGCTGGACCACAACCTGACCTTCCACAAGCTGGTGGGCTACACGCTGGCTCTGCTCACAGGTACCACCTGCACTGGGCTGGGGTACGGTGGGGATAGGGGGATGGCCATGTGGGTGACTGCTTGTCCCCTGTCCAGCTGTGCACACCATCGCCCACCTCTTCAACCTGGAGCGCTACAACCAGAGCCAACAAGCCACCGACGGCAGCCTCCCCGCTGTCCTGTCTAAGATGCACCTGAAGGACAACAAGTGGCTGAACCCCATCCACTCGAATGAGACGGTGAGCACAGCCTTGGCATCCAGGCCCCTGCTACCACCTGCCCCCTGCCTCCCTAACCCATCCTGCTGCACCTGCAGACCGTCGAGTACGTGGCTTTCACGACCATCCCGGGGCTGACAGGGGTCATCATCACTCTGGCGCTCATCCTCATGGTCACGTCCTCCACCGAGTTCATCCGCAGGAACTACTTCGAGGTCTTCTGGTACACACACCACCTCTTCCTCGTCTACTTCGCTGGCCTTGTCATCCACGGCATCGCGTAAGGCTCCTCACTGCTCCCCAAGGCAGGATAGTGAGGGGCAGTGGCTGCAAACCCCCTGTGGGGCACCCCAGGGAGAGTCCAGTGGGGTTGTGGACTGCCATTCCCATGGTGGGCTAGCCCAGCTGGCCTTGTGCAGCGCAGCTCAGCCCTGGCTGGAAGGCAGGATCTGGCCCTCAGGCTCACCCCTCACCTCCCTACAGCGGGCTGGTGCGTGGCCAGACAGTGCAGAGCATGGCAGAGGTGAACCCCCATCGCTGCGCCCAGTACCTCACGCAGAGGGACCAGAACTGCACCCACAACTGCTGCAAAGACCCCGAGTTTGGGAGCATCCCTGCTGAGGTAGGGCAGCACTGGAATGGGTGCAAGCCCTTCCCATGGGAGGCTCCAGCCCTGGTCCTCCCCAACTCTTTGCCTTTCTCCATCCCCGCAGTCCTGGAAGTGGGTTCTGGCCCCTATCATCCTCTATGTCTTTGAGCGGATCCTCCGGGTCTGGCGTGCACAGCAGAAGGTGGTTGTCACCAAGGTGGGTGGTGCAGGAGCCTGTTCCTACCCCAGCTCCTTTCCTTGGAGTCACTGGTGCCGCAGCTCCTCGCTGTGGTGGCTGTGGGGAGGTGGGCAGGGGTGGTGGCCACGGCCCCTTCCCAGGGACAGGAGCCAGGCTGGGTGCTGAGCCCCATCCGTGCCCCCAGGTGGTCATGCACCCTGCCCGTGTGCTGGAGCTGCATATGCAGAAGAAGGGCTTCCGCATGGAGGTGGGGCAGTACATCTTCGTCAACTGCCCTGCCATCTCCCCACTGGAGTGGCACCCCTTCACCCTCACCTCTGCACCCGAGGAGGACTTCTTCTCCATCCACATCCGGGTGGCTGGCGACTGGACAGAGCGTCTCATCGACACCTTTCAGTCAGAGACGCCCAGGTAGGCTGAAGAGTGCCCCAACCGGCCATCACAGGGATTTGAGGAGGCCATGCCTCTCACCCAGGCCCTTCCTTGGCCAGGATCGAGGTGGATGGGCCATTTGGCACTGCCAGTGAAGACGTGTTCCAGTACGAGGTGGCCATGCTGGTGGGAGCGGGCATCGGCGTCACCCCCTACGCCTCCATCCTGAAGTCCATCTGGTACAAGTTCCAGCAGGGTGACCAGACCCTCAAGACCAAGAAGGTACAGGGTGTCCCATGGGACCAGCTGTGGGTTTCTCCATGCTGAGCTTCCCAGTCCTTGCATTGCATTCTTCCACACCTCTGTCTCTACTCCACCTTGAGGAACCCCTTTCCCTCTACATCCCAGATCTACTTCTACTGGCTCTGCCGGGACACAGGAGCCTTTGCCTGGTTCAACGACCTGCTTGCCTCACTGGAGCAGAAGATGGCTGAGTCGGGCAAGGCAGACTTCCTCACCTACCGCCTCTTCCTCACTGGCTGGGACACCAGCATTGTGAGTCGGCCACAGGGTGTTGTGGCTGCAAGAGGGGACAGGGAATGGCCGAGTTGGGCAGGGCAAGCACGACGACGTCTTGCAGGCACAAAGTCTGGGCATGGTGTTTGGTGGGATCAGCAGTGGATACTCCTCCATGGTGAGGGACTGGAGGTGGGCTCAGGGGTGGTATCTGCGGTTCTCACCATCCCTGTTCTGCCCAGGCCAACAACGTGGCACTTCACTTCGACACTGCTACGGACACAGTGACGGGCCTCAGGCAGAAAACCATCTTTGGGCGGCCCATGTGGAACACAGAGTTTGCAGCAGTGGCTGCAGCCCACCCCAGGTGAGGGGTTGGCAGGGAATTCAGAATGCTGGCACTCAGCACTGGGCTGGGCAGTAGCTTTGGGAGAGGAGTGCTATCCCCAGCTGGGAGCCTAAAAAGCTCTGGAATCACTTTACCCTGAGTTATCCACCTGGCACTGACATCCTCATGCTGTTTTGCAGGTCGGTGGTCGGTGTGTTCCTCTGTGGGCCAGGGGCCCTGGCAAAGAGCCTGCAGAAGTCTTGTCACCAGCACTCCAGTCTGGACCCCAGGAAGGTCAAATTCTACTTCAACAAGGAGAACTTCTAACTAACAGCAAGGCTGGAACCCCAGAGGGCAGGGACCTTGCCCATCTCACCTCACCTCCTGTGCCAGAGCAAGGCCAGGCACAAGCACCTGGGCATGCACTGAAGCCAGGCAAGACAGAGCAAGGTACTCCTTTCTCCATGAGAAATTCCAGATTCAAAGACTGATGCCTGCCTGACCTGGTGTACAAGGGGTCCTCATGGAACCAGTGGGCCTGCAGCTCTGCATGGCTCCCTCACTGACAAACCAGAGCAGTGGGAAGCAGCGGGAACACCCAGTGGGTGGGGAAGAACCACAGGACACGGATGGGACACGGGCATGCCGAGCAGGCATTGTGGGCCAAACATGCTCCTCCAGGTTTAAACAGTTCTTTGTATAAAAGAGTAAATTAAACTTGCTTTTCTTTGCAATGAGAGTCTCCGTGGTGAATCAGCCATGCAGTTATGAAGCAGACCATGCCCTGCCCTCTTGTAGGGCTGCAATAAAACAGCTGGTTGATGGCAAACCCTCTGGGGTACAGGGTCAGACACCCCTCTACAGGCTTGCTGCTACCCTGCCAACCCCCCGAGCTGGCCTGCACCCAGAGCCAGGCACACCCCAGCACACCAGCCAGGAGCAGATGCAAAGATCACATATACCTTGGTCCAGCATATGCAAAAAAAAAGGAAAACTCCCCTCCCTGAGCAGGCTAGCATGGTAAGCAATACTGCAATCCAATATGGAGCCCTTCCTGCTCCGCCAGCAGGGATAGAAAGCCAAGCTCTCTGTCCTGCCCTTCCCCTCCACCCCTGTGAAGAGCACGGAACCAGAAATTCCATGACTAGTTCTTGCCCTGGTGCTGTGGAGGAGGGAGGATGGCAAGCAGTTTGGACAGGATTAGAGCCAGGCCAGACTGCTCCCAGAACCCAAGAGTCCCACTCTGGCCTCCACGAGAGACCAAACAAGGCAGCCAGAGATGTGGCTTTATTCAAACCCTCCTCCCACTTTATTTCAAACATCATAAAATATACACACAGAAAAAAAAAAAAAGGATGAATTGGAGGGAAAAATGTTGAGGGGGACACAACCTCTCCCAAAACGCAGCATCAGCTTGGGTACTAACAGGAAGCAGCTGCCGTGGAGTATCACCTCTATCCACCACAAGCCTGCCAGGAGGAAGAGGAGGAGACTGAGCCCAGCATGGAGAGAAGCAGGTCAGAGCCCCATCCTGGGCAGCTCTGATGAACTGGAGAACAGGCACAGGTTGAGGGCCACGTGAAGGATATTTACCTGTCAGGGTGCCCCCGTGGACTTCTGGATCTGCTCCTTCAGAATGAGGATGCTCTGCCGCTGCTCTGGGGGCAGCATGGCGATCTGGTCTGCTGTCAGCTGCAGGACCTGCATGATCAGCGCTGCCTGTGGGGAGAAGAGAGTCAGAGACACGCCCTGCCAGAGAATCCACAGGTTACCAGAGCCAGGGAGGGGCTGTCCCTGCCACAGAAAGGCACACAGGAAGTTCTGGTCCTGCCATCTCACCCTTTCCCTTTTCTTCTCTCACCTTCTCGTGATCCTGGGGGGTGACCTGGCTCTGTCCAGGGCTAAAGCCTCCAGGTTGACCAGCTCCTTGGACTCCTGCCCCAGGAATGCCTGCTCCCTGCAAGCCTGCCCCTGCCATGTTAGGAACCTGTGAGAATGACAGAGGGGGTGAGGACCAAGGGGTCTCTGGGCTCAGCCATACAAATCCAGGAAGGTAACGCAGATGATCTGATGGATGCCCTCGGACAGCCTGAAGATGCCTGAGCATGAAGAGAGACAGGCTACCATGTGTTTTACATGCTCTCCTCTCCCTCCAACTCCTGCACTCCTTCCTGCATGCCAGGAAGAGATGGAGAGAGGCCTGAGCCTTGTCCTGTCCCTAGCAGATGGGCAAGTGCCTGGGGAGATGGGACAGATGCCCTGATCCCTCGGGGCCAGTGTCCCAGGCCTTATGCTTCCCAGAAGTGTTGCTCCATGTGACACCCTCCACCCAGCCCCAATCCACAGGATGCCATCAGCGTCCAACTAGCTGAGCAGAGACGTGTGTACCTGGCGGGGCCCCTGCGGGCCACTGGCTCCCATGTTAAGTGGCCCAGGGCCCTGTATCCCACCGGGCATGGGGCCACGTGGGTTGGGACCAGGCCCTCGAGGCTCCAGGCCCCGGGGCTCCAGGACCCTGGCCTCCATGGCCCTGGCTTCCAGCACTCGTGGCTCCAGGACCCGCGGCTCCAGGCCTCGCGCCTCCAGTGCTCGAGCCTCCAGCACCCGGGGCTCCAGCCCGCGCGGCTCCAATCCTCGTGGCTCCAGCCCTCGGGGATCTCTTCCAACTGTGGAGGAAAGACAAGGTAAGCTGCTGAAGGGAGCAGTGGTGCAGGGAGTGTGGGAGCGAGCCTGTGCCTCCTTTGTCTGGGGGCTAGCAAGCACCCAAAAGGTGCAGGGCTGGGGGCAGAGGGGACATGCCTGGAGAACGCCCCTTGCACCCTGGGACAGTCCCTTCTTGCCTGGAGTCAGTCATTTCACTGCCAAACCCCCTTCCTACACCTCAGGTCAGGGCAGCTGGCTGTTCTCTGACTTCTTGCCTGCATGCTCTAAGCCACCCAGTATTTCATGCCCCCTCTCTCACCTCGAGCGTCCATCAGGGGCCCCCGCGGCTCTCCCATCAGTGGTCGGGGTTCTCCCATGGGTCCCCCCCTCATCTCATGGGGGGGGCCACGGCTGTCATGACCAGGCATATGGTGCATAGGGGCTCCCTGGTGGGGCGGCCCAAGGTAACCTCTGATGCAGAGAGACGAGGAGAGCAAAGCAGGAGGAGGAGAGAAAGCGAGAGAGTGTGAATCAGACGCTGGCTTGGCACGGTCTGGGCAGAGCGCTGGGATTGCCCCCGAAGCCGGCCGCAGGGGAGGAGGGTGAGGCTGGCACAGGGATAGGTGCTGGTGGTCCCATGCCACAGGGCAGCTGCCATCACCCCGGGGATGTCCCGTCCCCGGGGAAACGGGCCGGCCCCCACGGTCGGCAGCACACAGGCCTCCGACCAGGCAGTAGCGACTCCCGGAAGGCTGGTGCCATCCCTGTCCTCAGCAAGAGGTCACCCTTGGGCAGGGGACAGTGCCAAGGGCTCCTCTCCTTCCCTCTCCCCTCACCTGGGCTCCACTTCTCCAGTGACTGAGAGCAGGGTCCCTCCGCGAGGGTCATTCGGGGCATCTCCCAAAAGGCCTCGGGGTGGCGGGCCACTAGCAGGTAGAGGTCCACGCTGCATAGGGGCCCTCGGGTCTGGCATGGGCACTGCCAGGGAGACACACAAGAGCTCGTGAGGATCTGCATGACCAGTGCCGTGCCGAGACCGTCCCCGACGCTCTCGGGCTGGGTGTGGGTTGGCTGCGCTGCTGGGGAGGCAGCCCCACACCCAAGGCTGGAGCCCCTTTCCTCGCTGCTGATTTTATTCCTCTCCTTTTCCTCCCTGGATCTACCTCAGGCTCCTCATGACACCCGGGGTCAAACCAAGCGTGGATGCCCCCATAGCAATCCCTACAAGCGTGGGCATCAACACCTTGCTGACGTGGGGCCAGGAGTAAAAGCAAGACCTAGAAGACTCCTGAAGTGCAGTGTCAAAGGAGGCTGGACCCTAGGCAAAATCCCTCTCCAAACAGACTCTCCTTTTCCACTGGAGGCTCCATGCATGGCTCTAGACTGTTCTCTCCCACAGCCCTAAAGGAAATCCTGCCTGAGCTCTGCAAAAAGTCCGCCAGGCTACAGGGAGTGATATGCCAGTCCCCAGGCCTGAGCACGGCGGGGTGAAAGCTGCTCTCTGCACACTCCACAATGAGCTCCATGGGAGGAGGATGCTGGCGGGTGCTGGGGTACCTTGGACGCGTTCGATAGACGCAGGCCTGGCAGGTCCCACGGGCGAGAGCTGCAGGTTCCCTGGGCAAGCAGCAGGAAAAGAGGGAAAGAGCAGACACGTAAATAGTGTGTGCACACATGCACCCAGCCTTGTGGACAGTGCTGTCTGCAGGATCACACTTCCTAAAGTCCCCAGGAAAACCTACAGAGAAGATGCTGCAGATCTGCCTTTATCGACCTCTTCCATTAACACCACCTCTGTCACCACAGGCAGCACAGCCAGCATGGCACAGTCCTTCCCTTGCTCAAGGAGAGAGGCAGGGAAGGAAGACAACCTGCCAAAAGATGTGGCGTTCTGTGGGGCCATGTTGGCCCCACAACACACGGCCAGCCAGCTCCTGCTTCTGCCCCTTTGGAGTTTCTGCTCTCCAAAACCATGCCAGTACCAAGAACTACCAGGCTGCTCTTAGCAAGACATTGCCTACTCCAAAGAAAATGAGAGTCAACTATCCCTAAGGCCAAAGTATCTCAGATCAGGTTTACTGCCTTCCTGAAACAAGGCCTAGGATACAAGTCAAGGCAACAGGGGTGTCACGTGCCTGCATGCTTTGTTACTGGAAGAACAAGAACAAGCAGGTCTCGCTAGCCCTGGCACACGGCAACACGTGGACCATATCCTTATGGACCATACCTGGCTATGGGGCTGGGCCATACAGACCGTGCCTGCGGAGGGAAAGCCGAGCCATCGCTCCCGGGAAATTCCCAGCCAAGCCTCAAGCCAAAGCAGAGGCCCAGCTCCCTCTGCTGGGCACGGCGCGGGAGGATGCAGCAGCCGCACCAGCTGCTTCCCAGCACCCAGGCAGCAAAGGAGCAGGACAGGGACCAGAGAAGAGCAAGCTCTGCCTGCCCGCACAAGCACAGGGACAGATGTGGGCTCGCAGAGATGGAAAACACAGGCACATCCCACTTGGAGAGGCTTGGCAGCTCTCCCTGACTTCCAGGGCACCACTGCACAGCACAGCACAGCACAGAACGAGCTGGGAGCAAACCAGTGCGTGGGCTGAGTCCTGGGAGCCAGAGAGCTGCTACCACAGCCTGGTGCCTAAGCCTTGTGCTATCACAGCCCAGCGCTGTGGAGCTGCCCCAGGCGCAGGCACAGCCAGGCTGCAGGTGGCTGGCAGGGGCTCTGGGTGCTGCACTGCTCAGCACCCACAGCCTGGGCCCTGCTGGAGGGAGGCTCACCCCAGACACAGCATCAAACACATCAGTTTTACCTTGTCCACGCTCCAAGGGGACGGGCCCTGCGCCTGGCATCCCAACCTGTGGCTGCAGCCCACCTGGGAGGGGACAGGCAGAGATCAGACCCCTCCTCAGCCATTCCTGCACCACTAACCCATTCCTTTGGCCCCAAATACCTTTCCCCTCCCAGCTCCTGGGGGAGTATCCACAGGTTTATTTCCTTGATGTTGGCCCTCCACAGAGATAATCCAACATTCCAGTGTGCCCCTGGCAGCAGCCACAACCACAACATGCAGTATGGGACCACATATGCTCTCATGGGGCCAAGCCCTCCAGTCAGGGGGAAGGCAGAGGGGGGTGTCTGCAGGACCTACGTGCCCACAGGTAGGGTGGCTCGGCCCAAACTCACCTCCTGGAGCCATGGGGCCAGGTCCTGGGCCCTGCACAGGGGCTGCCATCTGCCCTGGGGCTGGCACTCCCCCCTGCATGGGTGGCTGCATCAGAGGAGGAGCGCCGTTCACGTGCATCCCACCCTGCCGGGAGAGACACTGGAGTTCAGGGATGTCTAGTCACCCATGTATGCACCCCAGCTGGAAGAGCTGGAGATGGCACTGCCCATCTTCCCTGCACAGCTCATGTGCCATGCAGGCTCTTACTATGGGCTGTGGCTGGGATGAGGGGGTGTTCTGGGGGTTCAGCTGCGCGTTGGGCCCTGGCCCAGGCCCTGGTCCTGGCCCAGGTCCTGGCCCTGGCACTGGCTGCTGGTTGCCTGGGATCAGAGGAGGAACACTGGTCTGGCGATGCAGGATTTTCTAGGGGGAGAAGAAGAAGAAAGGAGTTCTTTCCCACTCCCACTCCACACAGGCTGCCACCGACACACTCCCAGCCCCGGACAAGCAGCAAGGGACGAACCAGCGCGATCTCAGGGTCGACGATCCTCATGACCACCTGGGCCTGCAGCAGGGCATAGGCCAGCTGGGGGTTCTGCAGTAGCATGTTCCTGGCTTCCTGGGGGCTGTTCTGGACACACAGCTGAGAAGACACGCAAGGATCAGAGCTCTGACGAGGTGTGACGGGGCAGTGGTGGTGGGAGCTGTGCCCTCCTGCACTCACCTTCATCTGTTTCATGAGCTCGAACATCTGCTCGGGGGGCAGGCTGGCCACAGCCCGGCTGATGGACTCAGGAGCGTCCTCGGGGTTCACAGGGTCCCCGTAGGGTGACTCTATGATGGGGGCACCTGTGCCCAAGCCTGAAACACATTTGGTGACCTTTCATGGCAACATGAACTGACCATGGGTAATGGGGTTATGAGAGGGGGAGCACCACCCCACTATGGGGAAAAGGAGGCAGTAAAAACAGGGAGACATCAGGAGGAATTTCTTAACAGAAAGGGTGGTCAGGCATTGGAATAGGCTGCCCAGGAAGGTGGTGGAGTCACCATCCCTGGAGGCACTTAGCAAAAGCCTGGATGTAGCAGTTAGTGCCGTGGTTTAGTTGACAAGGTGGTGTTTGGTCAAAGTGTGGACTCGATCTTAAGAGATCTTTTCCAACCTAAAAGATCCTGTGACCACCTGGGAGCGAAAACACAGTGCTGAGCCCATGCACCCCTCTGGGGAGCCACTCACAACACCCCTTAGAACAGGTCAGCTGACAGCCACACAGGAGAGCACCACCTTGCTCTACACCACTGCCAGGGCCAGGCCCACCCCAGAGTTCAGACTCACTCTTGAGCTCCTCCTTGTTCTTCTCGCTGGCGGCGTTGTCGACACGCAGGGCCCTCCCGCTGAACTCGCGCCCGTTCAGGTTCCTCATGGCGCTCAGCGCCGTCTCCTGGTCCTGGTACTCACAGAACCCATATCCCTTGGGCTTCCCCGTCTCCCTGTCGTACACCAGCCTGTGCAGGGAGGGGAGGGACACCGCTGCTGAGGGCAGGATGGGCACCCAGCAGCGCCCACGGCTCCCAAAGCAAGGGAGGAGCTGCTGGGATACACCCCACAGGTGTGCTGGGAGCAGTGATGGCACTGATGCCAAGCTTAGGCTGGTTAAATCATCCCTAAGCCAGAGCCACAGGGTCATCTGGTTCCTGGGAGGGGTGTTCCTAAAGCTCTGGTGTGCAGGAACTCTGCTTCCTCTGACCCCACCAAGCAGCTCGTAGGGGCACAGGATGGGATTGGCTGCTCCTGGAGCTCACAAGCCCTTAACTGAGAGCTCTTCAGGGCCTGGAAAATATGCCTGGGAGGCACTGGGGTGGGAGTGAGGAGCACAGAGCCTGCCCAGGGCCTGAGCAACTCCCCTGCCACAGCAGGGCAGCCCCTCCAGCCCATGTCCCTCTGTTGTGCTCCATGTGCTCCATCTCCAAGCGACCAAGGCACAACCCCTCACTCCCTGAGCACACATGGCACAGCCTCACAACTCCCCCAGATGCTGCACTGCTTTGCTCAAGGCGTGCCACGGCAGATTTAGACTGGATATTAGGGAAAACCTCTTCACTTGTTGTCAAGCATTGGCACAGGCTGGCCGGGGAAGCAGTATTCACCAACCACCCCTGGGGACGCTCAAAAGATGTGTGGATGTGGCAGTCGGTGGCGTCGTTTAGTGGCAACAGTGCTGGGGGAATGGTTGGACTCGATGGCCTTGGAGGGCTTTTCCAACGCTAAGGATTCCCGACTCCGCGGTTCCCAGAGCCCGGTCTGGGGACGAGTGGGAGAACACAGGGGAGGCCACCGGCCGCTCTCACCTAAAGCTGACCACGGGCCCAACCTCCGAGAAAATGTCCTTCAGCTGCTCCTCGGTGGCCTCGTAGGGGATGTTCCCCACTGCGGAGACAGACGGAGCCGCCGGTGAGCACGGCTGGGACAGAGCCAAGGGCGAGGGGCGGGGGGGAATCCTGCCGGATGCCCGCCTGGCCCGTCCCTTGCCCGCCCCTGCCCCCATGCTGCCCCTCAGCCCCTCTCACCGAACACGGAGCGCAGGGACCGATCCACGGCCGGGTCCCGCACCGACAGACCCGCCATCGCGCCGCCGGCCACTTCCGGTCCGCGCACTCACCGGCCCCCCCGCTTCCGCCTCCGCCCGCAGCGAACATGGCGGCGGCGCTCTCGGAAAGTGCTCCGGCGGGAAACGCGCGGTAGGACCGCGACCCCCGGGCCGGGAGCGGGACCCCGACTGAGGCCTTGGGGAGCCCTCCTGGCACTGCCAGTCAGGAGGTGCGGGCTCCTGGAGCATCCCCGCGGCACCGGGCACCGGCCCTAAGGGTATCCCATCCCAGGCACCCCATCCCCGAGAGCCTGATCCCAGGGCGCCCCGTCCCTTCAGACCCCCGGGCACCCCACTCCCAGGGTGTCCCATCCTCCTAATTCCCTGGGTCACCTCACCCCTAGTGTACCACTCACTCGGGAGTACTCTACCCCCCAGACACCCCATCCCCTGGGGTGCCCCATTGTCAGGCACGCCATCCCATACCTATTGCCCGACCCCAGATGACCCCGTTCCTTGGGACACCACCCCCAGGGCACCCCACCACCCCGGTCCCCCTGTCCCCAGTGTCCCCAGCCCCTGCCCTGGGCAGCAGCCAGGGCTCCGATGTCCCTGGCACCCGGTGAAGTCCCTCCATCCCGGGCCTTGGCAGGATGGCAGCCAAGGACATCCCCATCTCCATCCCTGCACTAGCCACAGAGCGACGGCTCGCCCAGTGCCTCAGGTGAGAGGAATGGGAACGAGGGGGAATGGGAGAGAGGGGATAATGGGAGCCCTGTGCTGCTCCAGCAGGTGATGGTGGGACTGGCTGGGAGGAGGGTCACAGTGCCAGTCTTGCACCAGGAGGGTCTGCGGGGCTGGGAAGGACCTGACCAGGCCTTGGCCTTGCAGGGAGCGTTTGGAAGAGGAGCAGCTGCTGGATGGGCGCTACCAGCTGCAGCAGGTGCCAGGGGGCCGAGTGGCCCTGCCCGTGCTGGAGGAGAAGCTCTCCCAGCTCTGCCTGCCCCTAGAAATGCCCTGTGAGCTGGTCCGGATCCAGGTCAGGAGAGCCCCCTTGCCCCGAGCCCTGCATGGGGCGGTGAGGTCTCAGCCCCACATGCCACATCCCTGCAGCAGGACCCTGTCCCCTCCAGGGCATCCCGGAGGCGGGCGCCTGCCCAGAAGCTGCGGGATGAGCTGCGGCAGCTGCTGGGCGGGAGCTGGTCGGAGGAGCTGGAGCGGGATGTGCCCCATGCCTGGCAGAGACACGGGGACCTGGTGCTGCTGAGCGACGACAGCTTCAGGGCTGCACAGTGGGAGAGCCTGGGTAAGGGGGAGCGGGGTCTGCCTGCCCTGGTCCTGCCCACAGAACCTGTTCTGGCCTTTCCCAAATCTCCTGGGATGGGTGTGTTCCAGGTCCAGCGCTCTGGGAGACAGTGGCCTCAGCTTTGGGTGCCCGGCGGGTAGCCAGACGAGGACGGGTGTTGCCAGATGGGATGCGGACCCCCAGTGTGACCCTGCTGCTGGGCCAGGATGGCTGGGTGGAGCATGTGGACAATGGGATTAGGTAGGCAGGAGCTGCGGTGCGGGACACGGCCGGCACAGGGGAAGCTTGTCCTTCACCATCCCCATGGGGTCTTCCAGGTACACCTTTGACGTGACCAAGTGCATGTTCTCACCGGGAAACATCACGGAGAAGCTGCGGGTGGCCTCACTGCCCTGCTCCGGGGAGGTCCTGGTGGATCTCTATGCAGGTAATGGGGATGGAGAAGGGGTTTGGCAGGGTGGGCAGGCAGAGAGCAGTGATGCAGATGCAGATGGATGTGAAATGTCATTTCCAGCCTGCAGTGAAAAATACTTAGGCTTAGAGCTCCCACCCTGTTTGTGAGCCCTCAGCTATCCTGACTCTTTTGTCCCTCCTGTGTCCCTGCTGCCTTTGGACACTTAGGATGCCATTGCCCTCAGGCTCTGCAGAACACCTCTACTTGAGGGAATCATTTGGATCCAGGGGAAAGATTTGCTGTTGTTTTGTGCTTAGGGAAGTTAGTGCACCACGCTGAAGGGACATGGCACCCACAAAACTGCTCCGGATTAATTAAATGTTAGTCTGGGCACACCTGCTTAGAGTGGAAGCCCAGCAAGTTTTGAGCTGATGGCCAGAGACTGAAGGTAAAATAAGCTCCTCTAAGCATTTTCAAGACAGATTTTGCTTTTGCAGAGGAGGGAGGGATGAACTTCCATTTCCTGTGTCTGGGCTTGCTCCAACCCACAGCAAAGCAGATTTGGAGAGCTGGGGTGACAGTGTGTACCCTGCCCTGCCTCCAGGGGGGAGCATGGATCCCCAGCAGGTCCTTGCCCTCAGCCACTGCCACCTCCTCCTGCCCGCAGGCATCGGCTATTTCACGCTGCCATTCCTGGTTCACGCGGGAGCCGCCTTTGTCCATGCCTGTGAGTGGAATGTCCACGCTGTGGAGGCCCTGCGCCGGGCCCTGGCACTGAATGGGGTGCAGGATCGGTGCCGCATCCACCACGGGGACAGCCGGCAGGTGAGTGCTGCTGCCCAGCCGTGGGCCCTCATCCACACCAGGCATCCCCTCACCTCCCCTCTCCTCCCAGCTGGAGCTGCGGGACACGGCGGACCGGGTGAACCTGGGGCTGATCCCCAGCTCGGAGGAAGGCTGGCCGGTGGCCTGCCGTGTCCTCAAGAAGGACACAGGTGGGGTTCTCCACATCCACCACAACGTGGAGACTCCCCCTGCACCAACCCCAGTCCTGCCAGCTGAGTGGGGGTCTCCAGAGGCACAGCATCCAATGGAGGACACCGGGAAGGAGACAGTGGGGGCCAGGATCAGACCCGAGTGGCAGAGGTGGGCTGAAGCCACAGCAATGCGGATCCAGGGACTGCTGGTGGAGCTACATGGGCAGCCATGGCACACCAGAGTCCTGCACATCGAGGCAGTGAAGTCCTACGCACCCCACGTGCATCACCTCGTGCTGGACCTCGAGTGCCGGCCAGCACTGCCCACGTAGAGGGGAATGGGCCCTGGTGGGGCTCCAGCTCCCATGGAACTGTGGTATCACAGCATCAGGAGCAGTGTCCTGCTGCCAGCCTGGATGTGCCTTATGTCCCTTGCCCAGCAGTGCCTCCCTGTGCCCAGAGCACCTAGGGATGTGATCCCTTGGGAGATCTCTCCAGGATCCAAGTCGAGGATGAAGTGAGATGAGACTGAGAGCTCCCTGAGTCCTGCCCCAACTCTGCCAGTCGCTGCCCAGATCTTGGACATGTGGTGGCATTTTCAGGCCAGTTTCCACACAGGAGAGAACCACAGGGCTGACAAATCTCGGGTTCCTGCTGGGTTCATTTGAACAGGTCAGGGACAGGCCTTTGTGCTCGTATTTACCAACGTGCTTTTTTACTGTACTGGAAACAGGGCTGTTTATCTCAGTTTCTTCTTATATTTTTTCAGAAATAAGGATGTTTCTCATATCTCTCATTGGTGTCCAGTTAAAATGTGCATTTTATGCTGGTGCAAGCGTGGGGGCCTGGGAAGTCCGGGTTCCAGGGAGGGGTGTGGAGGGGATCAGGGAGCAAAGCCTGATCCTCTGCATCCTCTGCTGGCATCCTCTGCCTGCGAGCCTAAAGCCCTCTAAGTTATCATGTGTGTGCTCCTGATGGAGAGAACCTCTGCCCCATGAGGGAGCTACTTGCTGGTGTCCCCATGTTTTTTCCCATGTAGGTGTCTCCTGTAGGGCTGGGAGCCTCTGACTCTCCAATCCTGTGACAGGGAGCCCCGGGGTGCGGCTGAAAGTGTGGGAAGAGCTGCGTCCTCGTTTGCTCAGGGCTGCTCCCAGCTGGCCTCCCCTGCAGGACCTGTGTGGCAAGAAGCCACCTCCCCAGTGCTGTAAGCCCCACGCCTTGTCCTGACGTGTGTGCTTGTGGTTCCCGTGTTGCCTGTGCTGCTGTGGGCTGTGATGAGGGGCCCTGCCGGGACGGTATCTCTGCCATGAAGGACAACGGCAGTGGCTGGAGCCTTGCGGCTGGAGGACACCACGGCCACACGGCTGGGGTTTCAGTCCTTCTCCATGGAGACTCTGGGAGGGCCCCATACATTTCTGGTGGCGGTGCTGTTCGGGAGCAGCTGCGCTCCCAGCCAGGGCCATGGGGCACCAGCTATGCGGAAGGAAATCGTCCCGCGGTGCAAGGGCCGCAGTTCAAGCGGGGAAAGGGCTGGAGGGCGCGGGCACCGCCTCCCACACGGGCCGCCCCGTCGGTGCCGCAGGTGCGGCGGGCGCGGCTCCCTTAAGGCTCCCGCCCCCCCCTCCCCCCCCCGCCCCCCCCCCCCCCCCCCCCCCGGCCCCGCCC
>VYXB01004993.1:334358-389270 GCA_013397135.1 Pachyramphus minor | reverse complement strand
TGCCGGGCTCCCCGCGGCTGGGGGGCTGTCCGGGGGTGCCGGGGTCCCTCTGTGGTTGGGGTGTCGAGCCGCGGTGTCCCGGGGCGGGGTTGGTCCCTGCCCCGGTGGCCGCGCTGCGAGCGCGGTGCCGGCGGCCCCGGACACCCTCCGAGAGAGGAGCCCGGGGTCCGTCCCACCACCCCCTGTTCTCCGGGCTGCGGGGTCGGGAAGCTCCGTCCCGGCGGTGCCGGCGGTCCCGGGTGGGCAGCGGGCTGAGCTGCAGCCCCCCGAGCAGGCGCCCCGGCTCCTTCAGGGCAGGAGCGGCCGCGGCCACCCCGGTCCCGGTGCCGGCGCCTCCAGACCGGATCCTGCTCCCGGCGCCGCTCCGGGAGCGTGTCCGCTCCCGGCAGCTCTGCGGGGGTCGGGCAGCTCCGGGCCCCGCTGCGTTCGTGGGAGCGACAGCCCGAGGCGGCTCCTTCCTGCCGGGTCTGCCCGCGGGTGCTTGGGCGTCAGCGCGGTCCCACGGAGCCGGCTGAGGTCACTGGGGCGGCGGGGTTGGCAGGCGGCCCGAGCCCAGCCCGGGGCAGGGCGGCGGAGACGGCGGGCGGACTGCTGTCCTGGGTGCCGCGGTCCGGTCCAGCCCCGGGAGCGGGCATGGAGCACCTCGAGGGGCGGGAGCCGCCGGGTTCAGCGGCTGGCATGCTCCTAGCACGGACACGTCTGGCCACATCTGGTGAAGACCGGCGATCCCGGGTGCAGCGATGTCGGAAGCCGTGGATCTGTCCTTCCTGTCGGACGTGGAGAGAGAATTGATCCTGCAGGTCCTGCAGCGCGATGAGGAGCTCCGAAAAGCAGAGGAGAGGAGGATCAGGTGTGGACGTGTGTGGGGCTGGGCAGGATCTGATTCC
Organism: Pachyramphus minor; assembly: GCA_013397135.1. Classification (NCBI taxonomy): domain Eukaryota; kingdom Metazoa; phylum Chordata; class Aves; order Passeriformes; family Tyrannidae; genus Pachyramphus; species Pachyramphus minor. The sequence continues at coordinate 388,383 of VYXB01004993.1, read as the reverse complement.
CTGCTTTGCTCTGGAAGTGGGTGGAGGACTGAGAGTGCTGGTGATGGGGGTTCCCCGGGGCGGCTCTGACAGCTCCCGGTGTCGGGTCTGAGCAGGCGCCTGAAGAATGAGCTGCTGGAGATCCGGCGCAAGGGAGCCAAGCGGGGCAGCCAGCGCTACAGCGAGCGGACCTGCGCCCGCTGCCAGCAGAGCCTGGGCCGTGTCAGCCCCAAGGCCAACACGTGCCGGGGCTGCAACCACTTGGTGTGTCGGGACTGCCGTTCCTACAGCCCCAACAGCTCCTGGCGCTGCAAAGTCTGCACCAAAGAGGCGTGAGTACCTGGGGACAAGTGGCAGAGACCTTCTGCATGTGTTTTCTGTTCCCTTCCTCTTCTCAGTCTCCCTGGCTAGATGCCCCATGGCTGGCCTTTCCTAGCCTAGCCACTGGTCCTCTTCACTGCAGGACAGCTGGCTCTGCTGTTGCTCCTGGAGTGGGTTCCCATGGTTGGGTGATGGTGAATGGAATCACACCCCAGTCTTGTGTATCCTCCTTGCCCTCCTCGCTCCTTTCCCCCCTTTACTTGACTCCAGCATCCCCCAGTGCCCCTTGCACAGCCTGTGTTTCAAGCATCCCAGGTTTCCTCCTTCTTGGCCTCCCTTGTCCTATAAAACCTGTCTTGCTCCCATATTTGTTGGGGATGTAGCTGAGCCTGTCAACTGCCCAGTGAGTTGTCTCTGCCCAGTGGCTTGCCAATTATGCCCACTGTGTCTGTGTTCTCCTTGGGTGGTGGGAGCACCAAGGGTGGGTTGGGGTGCAAGGATCAGCTCCCCACTGCCCCTGACTGCCCCCCACCACCTCCCTGCCCTGCAGTGAGCTGAAGAAGACAACGGGTGACTGGTTCTATGACCAAAGGGTCAACCGCTTTGCCAACCGCCTGGGCAGTGACATGGTGCGGCTGTCCCTGCGGCACAGGCCAGCAGGTAGGGGTGCCACAGCAATGCCTCCTCCCACAAACCAGCCATCTGGGGTTCTCCCCCTTTCCCCAGTGCATTTGTGCAGTGTGGAGTTGAATGGGAGCAGCTCCTGATTCAGGCAATGGGCTTGGAGCAGGGGTCCTCCTGATGCCTCTCTTCTTCCAGCCAGCAAAAGAGAGACTGTGGGACAAACCCTCCTCCAGAAAGCTCAGCTTGGCCAACCCAAAAGCTCCTCTGCAGCCCGGCAGCCAAGCCCCCCTGCACCCCGGGAGGGGTCCAGGTAAGAATCCCTACTGTCCCCTGTGCTCTAGGCACCAGCCCTCATCTGCTGAGGGGATGGGAGTGATGCTGCTGCCCTGCTTGGATTATTGGTGGTGCAGAAGCTCTCTCAGACCAACCTCCTTGCCAAACAGGATGTACCTGTTGTTTTGTTTGTCTGCAGTTTGTTTCCAGATGTCTCAGACCCTCGGGATGGCAAAAGTGACACAGAGTCCATGGAAAACATGAGCCTGGATGGCTACAGATCTAGTCCTGGTGATGGGGGAGGCAGGTGAGGGGCTCCCTGGGTGGGTTGTCCTTGGCAAGACGTGATGGCAATAGTGACACAGAGTCCATGGAAAACATGAGCCTGGATGGCTACAGATCTAGTCCTGGTGATGGGGGAGGCAGGTGAGGGGCTCCCTGGGTGGGTTGTCCTTGGCAAGACGTGATGGCAATAGTGACACAGAGTCCATGGAAAACATGAGCCTGGATGGCTACAGATCTAGTCCTGGTGATGGGGGAGGCAGGTGAGGGGCTCCCTGGGTGGGTTGTCCTTGGCAAGACTGGCTGGCAAAGGATGAGAACTTCCATCTGAAGTGTGTTTTTCTTGCTCTAGTGAGGGGGAGCTACGTCCTCTGGCTAGGCTGAAACTTGTCCCTGGGCAGGCACGTCCTCTGCTCCTAGGCTGGCTTGCTATAGGGAGCTTATATGCCTCTATGGAGCCTGTGTGGAGATGGTTCTTTCCAGCCCGTACTTGCTCTCCCAGGCTCATGGCCTGGGACAGACCTTTCTGTGTCCTCTGTAGGAGTAACTCCCTGGAGAGAGCCATCCAACAGGTTGCTGCACCAGCAGGACCTGCTGCCTCCAGCCTGACCCTCCCTCTCCGCTCCAAAAACGCGCACTCCGACAGACAGGTGCGTGACGCTGCTCCAGCAGGCCCAGCCCTGTCCTGGGGCGTGGGGCTGGGAGTCCTGTGGGGTGCCCAGCCCTGCCCTGCTCTGATGGGACCTCTCCTCCCCAGGATGCCGCTGCAGGGACCCGCAGCAGTGCCTTGGTGGACGAGCATGAAACCATATTCAAGAAGAACCCCCGGCGGGTGGTGAGGCCTGCAGGTGAGAGCTGCAGGGGTGCAGGGGGTTTGGGTACCAACATGGCCAGGGGTGAGCAGCTGCTTCTCCCTGGGCTGAGGTGAGCTTTTGGTGTGGGTGGGAGAGGCTGGGGCAGTCCCTTTCTTGAGAGAGCAGCAGGGCTCTGCTAGTCCTGCTCCATGCTGCTGCCTCCTGCTCACCACCTCTCGTGCAGACTACACCAAGTCGGTGATAGACCTGCGCCCTGAGGACTTCATGGGGGATGGTGCATCTTTGGGGGACAGGAGCAAGTCAGTCCCTGGCCTCAACATGGAGCTGGTGAGACCCTCTGAGTGCTGTGGTGGAGGAGCTGGGTGTCTGGCCGGCTGTGCCCTGCTGCTCTCCACACAGTTGGCTTGTCTCCCTCCTTGCAGGAGGAAGAGGAGGAGGACATCGATAACCTGGTGGAGATCCATCGGCAGCGGGTGGCCCGGGGCAGCATGCGCAGCGGCACCTCCTCGGTGAGTCTCCGTGGTGTGGCCATGCTCTGCTCTGCTGCAGGGAGGAATGATGGAGAAAGGCAGTGCCAGTGGGTTAGGTGGGAGAAAGGCAGGGTGGTGCAGAGGCAAGAGCCTGAGGCATGGGGGCTTCCTCCCCCTGAAGGGAATCGAAATGCAGAGACCCAGCTCTCTTCTGGGAAGCCAGAAGGGTGGGAGGCACTCAGTGGCCATCCCCAGCCACAGGGGCTGAGAGGGGCTGTATGGAGGAGGCACGTGAAGTAGCCTTGCTGAGGATGAAGAGGGGCCATCAAGTGGTGCTGTGCCAGCTGAGCCCTGCCATGTCTTCCAGAGCACGCTGGGGAGCATGGTCAGCATTTACAGCGAGGCCGGTGACTTTGGCAGTGTAGCAGTCACTGGAGGCATCTCCTTCTCCCTGAGCTACGAGCAGAAGACACAGACCTTGTTCATCCACGTGAAGGAGTGTCGCCAGCTGGCCTATGGGGACGAGGGCAGGAAGCGCTCCAACCCGTGAGAGCTGGGGGGGGGCGATGGCTGGTGGCACCACTGGTGGTGCCCATCTGGGTTGTGGGGTGTCTGCTGGAGATGGGAGCTGTAGGTGGGGGGTCTTGGCAAGGCAGGGAGTCTGGGGTTGCCCTGGGGAGCTCAGGGGGGGGTTAATTGTGGAGGGACCTTGGTGAAGTGCTGCCTGCTCCTCCCTGCAGGTATGTGAAGACCTACCTCCTGCCTGACAAATCCCGGCAGGGGAAACGCAAGACAACAATCAAACGCAACACCATCAACCCCCTGTACAATGAGCTGCTGAAGGTGAGCAGGGATGGATTGGGGTGCAGGTACTCAGTCCTGGGGGTGCTGCTGGAACAAGCCAATGGCAGGTTGGGCTCCTAACCCTGAGGCAGGGGATCTACAGAGCACCTGTGCCCATAGACTGCATCCTGAAAGCTGGAAAAACCCAATCCCAGACTGGGTCGCTGCTCTGGTCTGACCATGGTGTCAAGTGCCAGTGCTGTGGTGGGATGGAGGCACAGCTGCAGATGTAAACAGTCACAGGACATGTCTCTGGTTCCTCTGGCATTTGCCAGGGACATCCTGCTTAACCCAGGTATTTCCTTCCATGGCAAAGGCTGCTGGGTCACTGGAAACAGGTGACATTGCTGGGAGGGCAGCCCAGCTGCAGAGGCAGAAATAAGGCAGTTCTGGGCCCCAGGTCAGAACAACTTTGCACTGTCCTTCACCAGCCCTGCTGCAGCCACTTCGGGGTGGTGCAACTGGCTGACTCTATCCTTGAGCCTGGCAGTGCATTGCTGAGGCCAGGAACTCTCAGACGGGAGGAAGTGGGATCTGTGGTTTGGTTTTTAGGCTCTCACAGCCAGGTTTACTAAGATCTTGTGCTCTGACCCCCTGAGGCTCTGTGGGCTGGCAAAGCTCTGCTTGTTGTGGGACAGGTGGACAGATGCCATGAATCCTGGCTCTGAGGTCTATCTTTCTGGAGAGCATGGGCTCCTGCAACACTGCCTCCGGACTCTGAGGTTTCATCAGGCATGGAAAGAAGAACAGACTCCTCTGTGCATCCACTGCTCTTCAAACCTGTGTTCTCTCCTGATCAAGAGCTATGGCTGGTGGTGTTTGCCAAGCCTGTCCCTGCCTGCTGCTGCCTGCTCACCAGGGATTTTCCTGTCTCTCTCACTAGTATGAGATTAGCAAGTCCCTCCTGCTCACGAGGACACTGCAGTTCTCGGTCTGGCACCATGATCGCTTTGGCCGCAACACGTTCCTGGGGGAAGTGGAGGTCCCACTGGATGCCTGGAACTTTGAAAGCCACCTGGAGGAGTTCCTGCCCCTGCATGGCAAGGTGTGCCCCTGCTGCCTGCAGTTTCCCTTGCCTGGCCCTGGTGAGGGGTATAGCCCTTGGTGGGCAGAGGGGTGTGGAGACCTCAGCTGGGAGCTACCAAAAGGCTCATGCCAAATCAAATCTTTGGAGAAGTGAACAGCCCAGAAGCAGACAGCAGTGCTGTCATAAAAAAGGGCAGATCTTCTGCCTCAAGCCTAGCTTCCCACCTCTTCCTCAGGTGATTGAGCCAAAATAAGATCCCAAAAGAGCTGGCGTGATCTGGTGATGGTGGTGAGGGTTTGCACGCACTTGTGCCAGCTCAGCCACATCTAGGAGAAGCCAAGCTCGTTGTCCCAGCCTGGGGAGGTGCTGCACACAGGCCAGGCTGTCACTGTGTCTGCCATGGCCTCTCTGCAGTGTTTGGCAAGTCTCATGTCCTTTGCAGACTGGAGCAGATGCTGCTGGTCTCCACCAGTACAGGGGAGAGTTGGTCGTCTCCATGAAGTACATCCCATCTATCAAGCACCCTGGGGCTGGGAATGGCAGGAAAGGTGAGTGCTGGAACTCCAGGATGTCTGTACAGCCTTGCAGGATCTGCTCATGGCCACGTGATCTGGCTCTTGGGTCAGCTTCTTGGGTGGTGTCACTGCAGCCTTCTCCAACACCTGCAAGGCTGCTCTGGGTCAGGACAGATCTGGCTGTCCTCAGGCTGGCTGAGCCATCCCAGTGCTTCCTTGGGGCTTGACTAGGCTGGGCCTGCATGAAGCAATTGTCCACCTTTGCCTCAGCAGGCAGAGCCAGTATGGGAGAACGCAAGAGGAAATGGCATCCTGGGCTCTGTACATGCCCCTGGGATGAAGGGTGTTCAACAGGACCTTTCCAGAAGTGTGGTGGTGGAAATTGAAGTTGATTAATTGATGTGTTGGGTTTTTCCTAGGCAAAACGGGGGAAGGTGGTGAGCTCCAGGTCTGGATCAAAGAAGCCAAGAACCTCACAGCTGCCAAATCTGGGGGGACCTCAGACAGCTTTGTCAAGGGGTGAGTGAGGGTCCTGGGTGGGGGGGCAATGAAGGCACTGTCCTCCCTGGCTATATTTCCAGTGCTACTGTGGGGACCTGGAGGAGGGCAGGGTCTCTCTGTTAGCTGTCCTGCCCTGACTGTGTTGGTACCTTGAGAGTCTTGACCAGAGACAAGATGCTCCTCGGAGCAGGTGCTTTCCTGGATTTTGGCTGGTTGAGAGGTTGTGGTGGAAGGCTCTGTGCAGGGCAGGGCTCCAGTTGCCATCCAGTCCTCTTCCCAAAGGTCACCATGCTCTGGGGCAGCATGACTAGGGGTGAGGGGGCTCCAGTCCCTGCCCTCCCCAGACCACTTGCAGTCTGCTGAGTGACTTTTCAGGAGGCAGGGAAGAGACCACCCCTTTCAGGGTGTCATAGTCCTTCCTGAGTCATGTCAGGGAAGGTGGAAAGAGCAGCTCCAGGCCAGGTCCTGGGGTACTGAGGTGCTCCAGCCCCAGAGCAGAAGGCAGTTGCCCATGTGCTGCTAACCCAAGGGATTGCTTCCCCCAGCTACCTCCTGCCACACAAAAACAAAGCCTCCAAGAGGAAGACACCTGTGGTGAAGAAGACCCTGAACCCTCATTACAACCACACCTTTGTCTACAATGGTGTCAACCCTGAGGACCTGCAACACATCTGCCTGGAGCTGACAGTCTGGGATCGGGAGCCACTGTCCAGCAACGACTTCCTCGGGGGTGTCCGTCTGGGGGTGGGCAATGGTGAGGAGCCCTGTGGTCCCATCAGACCCTGGGGACAAGCAGCTTTTCTTGTGGCTGCTGCACTGTGAGCAGGAGCCTGCTCTGGCAGTGACTTCTGCCCACTTCCATCCTTTCTCCCAGGCATGAGCAACGGGCAGGCTGTGGACTGGATGGACTCCATGGGCGAGGAGCTGAACCTGTGGCAGAAGATGTGCCAGTATCCGGGCTCATGGGCAGAGGGGACACTCCAGCTCCGCTCCACCATGGCCAAGCTGAGGCCGTAGGATGTGGCACCAGCACCTGGACTGGGCTGAGGGCTGGCACCACTGCTCCAGAGCCACTCTCACTGCAGGGCTTGGCAGGGCTGCAAAAGTGGGTTGTATTATTTTTTTTTTCTTTAATAAACATGACCTTCTCTAAACAGGCTTGGGCAGAAAGTCTTCTTGGCCTAGCTTCATTTAAAGGGTTTTCCTTTTGTCATAAGCCTTGCACCAGATTTCAGGCTTAAGTCCTTGTGGACCCTCCCTTTTTCCCCCCCAGGGCAAAATGCTTTGAAATGTCATTGGGTTTGTATTTCTTTCCATTCTTCTTCTTCCCACCCTTTCTGTTTTACAGTCTACTCCCTCCCTGTCCTTTCCACCCTCCTTGCTGTGCACAGCACAGTCCCAGCCCTGGCTGCAGGGACCAGGATGGAACCATGTGGGGACAGCCTGGGGGGCCAGGGGTTGTGGTCCCCAGGAAACATTTGTTTTCCAGGCCTGTCAGCAATACAGCTGCCAGCACAGACTTTTTATACAAATTTGTTTATTTCAAGTTAATATTCTACTGCCAAAGCAGTTCCCAGGAAGGGTGCCCTGTGGGTGGTGGGCGGGGGAAGCAAGTGGCTGGGGGGAGGGTGAGCCCTCGGGATGGGCTGCATTCCTGGCTGGCTGCTACAAGCTCTGCTGAATGTGGGGCCATTTGCTTTTAATAAGGGCTTTCTGGATGGGAGGGTTGTGCACAGGGTGAGGGTGGCTATGGGGAGGCTGAAGCTGCTGTGTTAGAGGCTGTTGCACTGCTGCCCCACCTGCTCTCCTTTGCTCTGGCTCCATGTCTCCCCCCTGCCCTGGGATTTGAGCAGGGGCACTCTGGTGACTCCTGCCATGGTTCTGGCCAAGCTGAGCCATCCCACTCCTCAGCCAGAGAGCTCCTGGCTGCTGGGCAGTAGGGACACTGCTGGCACACGGCCCCTCTCCTCATCCCTGTTCACCTCTCTGTGCCAGAACAGCCAGAGGGTCTCCCCTTCCCCGGGGGTCCTTGGCACCCTGTTTCTCCTCTATGGTGGGCGACTAGAAAAGCAGAAAGGAAGGTATCCATCCTCTGAGGGCAGTGGAGGGGGGTCTCCCTGGCGCTGGCTCACTCGCAGGGGTCCCCGCTCTGTGCCCGCCGAGCCGCCTCCCGCTCTCCCAGCAGGTACGTGTCGATGAAGACGAAGAGCTCGTCAGGGCTGACGGGGGTGATGTAGCGCTCGCGGTCAGTGCCCGCCTTGTCCAACAGCACCGCGTTGAAGTGGGAGCGGGTGAGGTGCAGGAACTGCCTGGGGGCACAGGAGGGGTCACCAGTCAGGGCTGGGGGGTTGCACTAAGGGCTGAGCCTGCCCACTTCAGGTCCTCCTGAAGTGGGGCTCTCACTTCTTCCTTGGGGCCGTGAGCACTGTGGGGCTCTGGTGATGCTGCATTCAGACTTGCTGGGAGGTCCTCCCATTGCACAAGCCCCTCTGGTGTGGGAGGAAGGGACTATCCGTGAATCCAGCCGCAACCTTATGCTCTGCCATCCCCAGTGGTGTCCCCATCTCCTGGCACAGGCACCTGGCTCTGCAACGCAGCCTCCCACCTGCCCTACCTGAGCTCCTGGATGATGCCAAGGGACAGCTGGTGCTCTCGGATGCGTCCCACCTCGTGTGGGGGCTGCCCCACCAGCTCAATGATGGTGACGTGGCGCAGGTCCAGCCCGCAGGCGGCTTGCTGCGGAGGAGGGGGGCAGTGAGGGTGTGATGGAGGTGGAGGTAAGGAGGGGAGCAGCAGGAGGTTCTCCTCACCTGCAGCATGGAGATCTGCATCTTGTAGTAGCGGTTAGAGGGGTCGGGGGCCGAGATGACAAGGAGGCGGCGTTTCTCGTTGAACTGATCCAGCAGGCTGGCGGCTGAGTTCACAGCTGTGTTGATCTGCATGGCTGGGGCAAGACAAGGGTGTGGGGAGGTGCCACTGAGGTGCCCCATCACCCCTTTGCCCTGCTGGGCGGCATCCCCTGAAACTGCCAGGCATCACCATGGGCAGGTCCTGCACACTTACGTGTGCAGAGAGGCTGGGAGCCCGTCCACTGCTGGGTGGACTGGCAGACCCGTAGAGAGGTGCCCTGGCGCTCATAGCCCCCATCACACAGGTACTCGCAGGTGGCACCGTAGTTGTTGCCGTCGGAAGTGCAGGAGATGTACCCGTTCTGCGGAGGCTTCAGGACAGGGCAGCGCCTCACTGTGAAGAGGGGAGCTGGGCCAGGGCTGGGGGTGATGGAGCACAGCCCCAGCCATGGAGTGTGGAGCCTTGAGCCGTGGGAGAAACAGCTGGGAGCCCCAGGGGAGCCCACTTGCCTTGGATACGGACACTGAACTTGCAGCTGGCTCTGTTGTACGCCTGGTCGTGGGCAGTGTAGCGGATCACATGCTCTCCTTCAGGGAATTCAGAGCCTGGCTCTGGGCCCCGCAGCATCACCCTGAACCCAGCAGACAGGTTTCTCCATCAGGGCCCCATGGCCTCCAGCCCTTGCTGGCAGTGCCTGTGGCACCTCCACCCTCACCTCTTGATCACACCGTCAGCAGAGTCCTTCACGCGAGGAGGGTCCCAGTAGACAGTTGCAGTCAGCTTGCCTGGCTCGGCTATCCGCTCCCGGGAGTCCGGACAGCGGATCTTGGGAGGCTCCAGGTCTGCCCACAGGGAGGAGAGGGTGTTGGGGAACCTGTGGATGCTGGGGCTGGGCGACAAGAGCTGGGCGTGAACTGAACCACCGCAGGGATGCTGCACATAGCCAGGCCCCCCAGAGCCATTGGGAACTGCCATAAAGCCAGCGCTGGGTGCCCCAGTCCCGGGCTGGTGCCTGCACTTCAGGGCTAATGGCAACATGTGGAGCAGAGGGATGAGAGGTCACATGATGGGGAGGTGCAAGAGCTGGCACCTGGCTATACCCATTTTGGATGTGGGGTGACACCTGCAGACACCCCAGAGATGGAGGGTGACAGGCCCCTGTGTGCCCCAGAATCGTGGGTTGAAAATTTACCTACACAGATTGGCTCGGTCCCACTCCAGCGCCCGTCCTCCATGCAGATGCGGCTCCGGTCACCCTCCAGCTGGTAGCCGGGCAGGCAGGTGTAGTCACAGCGGGAATCCATCTGCACTCCAGCTGAGCACACGTAGGAGCCCCGCAGCACTGCTGGCAGCACGTGGCACCGGATTTCTGGGATGGAGAGAGCAAAGAGGGGAGGGAAGTGGCAGCCAGCCATGTGAATGGTCAGAGCACCCAGGAATGGCCTCTGGGGGGCCTGTGGAGGTGCTGGCAAGGCAAGAGCTGGGCACACTCACGTCGGCAGTATGCCATCCCGGACCAGTGACGGTTTGGCAGGCACTGGACCACACTGGAACCCACCAGCCGGTACCCACGGGTGCAGCTCAGCTCGCAGCGTGTCCCCAGGCTGCTGCGGTAGGAGCTGCCCCGGGGTGAGTAGCAGGTGGCATCTCCGCGGTGGATGTTGAGTGTGGCGCACCACTGGGGCACTGCAGGAGAGGAGGAAGGTGAGAGAGGCCCCCACTGTGCCTCAGTTTCCCCATGAGGACCTGAGGGACAGGCTGGGTGCTGTTACCTCGACGGTAATCCAAGGCAGGCTCAGGGGGGGTTTCTTCTGCATAGACCTCATTGGTGTGACTCTCTGTGTAGTAGCCAGACCCTAGGGAGGAGGAAAGAGACAGGGAGGCTGTGGGGTGGTTCATGGCTGCAAAACATCCCCAACAAGCAATCCCATCTCCAGGCAGACCCTGTCCTGTATCCTTGGGGCTACTGTCAAGGGTTAAGCCAGGCAGAGTGTGAGCACAGTCCCCAGTGACATGGTTTGTGCTGGCACCAGCTGCAGACTAAACAGTGGCAGAAGCAAATGTGGTTATGGCAGGAAACGGGTGTTGGCACGGAGTGGGCTGGCACCGACCCCCAGCTTCTTGCTGCTGGGAAGTCTTTCCACATCTCCCATGGGCTCCTGTCACGGGGCATCCCAAGGGAAAGAAGAAAGCTGGTCTCTCCTGCCCATCCCCTGGCCAAAGCAAGGGATGAGAGACACACTGCCCAGCCCCCTCCAGGGTGCTGGGGGGTATGCAACCTCTTCCCTGTTCTTCAAGGAAGGATGAAGCTACTGGAGAGGCTTGCCGGTGCTGCTGGCCCCACGCCATCCATGCTGCGCAGAGGGGCCCCTCGGGTGGGGTGCAGACAGCCTTGCGCCATCCTTGAGGGCCACCCTCTAGCCCACACTGTGTCTTGATGGGCAAGGGACCCACAAGTGGGGAGAGAGCCGTGCAGGGGGAGAGGGCTGGCTTCCTTCCCCGCGGCCCCTCGGCGCCTCGGCCGGCCGCGGCATTCCCGAGCGCTGAGCTCACGTTTCCGCCGCGTTTCCTCTGGCCCCCGCCAGCGCTGCCCCCTGCTCGCCGCCAGCCCAGCCCACCGCGCTCCCCGCTCTGGCACGGCGCGGATGCTCAGCTTGGGAAGGAACCCCAGGGGAAGCGGCAGCCCCGCTGTGGCTGTACCCAATCATCTCCTCTTCTCCCTATTCTGTGGTTTGGGAAGGGAATATCCGCAGGGACCAATCCAAACAGCAGCCCTGCCGTCACGGGCAAGAAGCTCCATTACTGCACTTTCAGACGCGAACTTTATACTACAGAGTGACTCCCCACGGCTTCCCTCCCACAAGTCGCTCACTCATTGTTCACAAGCCTTTTGTCCTGGTGCCTTTTCCATACTGCCGTGGTGCCTTGGAGAGTGGAGGAGCAGGGGGTGAGCACAGGGATGGTACCCACGGGGCCGGCCCTGGGGATGTGCTGGTGACCTGATGAGAAGGGTTGTTTCCTAGGGGCATATACTGAGCTCTCTACCGGGGCCCTGGGGACTGCATGCACTGTGTCCCCACAGGCAAATGTGCCATTTAATGGGATGTTCCCTTTTTATGGAGGCGCTGCCTTTTCCTTCTCACCTGGGGTCAGCTTGCAGCCCTGGCTGCACCGGGCAGGAACATCCCCAGCCAGGCATGCTGGCAGCATGGCCAGGGGAGGGGATGGAAGCAGGGAAGGGGGAAACCACCCCAAGCAAGGCTTGCAATCCTTGATCCAGCTGCCTAGCTGTGGGGTAGTTGGGATTGAATGCTCCATCCAGGCAAATATCTGCTGGCTGATTGCTCCCATGGGAGCAGGGAGTCAGCGAGAAGCTGCACTCCTGCAGGCAGGGGTGTGATAGAGAGGCTGGCTGGTTTCCTGCTCCTCTCTGGATGCCTCCCAGCACCCACTACGTGCCTCCCTGCACCCCTCAGCGCACCCCCACAAGCACCCAGTACCCCCAGGCACTGATGCTCTCCCGGCATCACTCGGACACCCTCCCTCCCTCCCCAGCACGAGTCCCCAGCAGGAGAGAGACCCTGCAGGCTTCCATCCCCGGGAGCCCCTCTGTGCCCGCACTCACCTTCGTGCCACGTGGATGACACCAGCCTGGCAAGGACAACCAGCAGGACGGGGGCTGCCTCCTGCACCATGCTGGGACCCAGGGTCTGGGCAGCCCACCTGATGCGCTGGATCCAGGGGCAGCCGCAAGCCCTGACGAGGATGAAGAGGGGCTGGAAGCAGGACGACAGCCCCCTGTGTCGCCTGGTCACTGCACAGACGCCTGTCTCTCCTGCCTGGCTGTGCTGCTGGTGCTGAGCAAACTTACTTTCCCCCTTGGCTGCCCGTCCCAAACATTCAAAAGCCGTGAGTCAGGCCCAAAATGATGAGATTGTAAAAAATTACAAGTCCTAGGATCGCCTGTTTTCCAATGCTCCTCCTGCTTCTCTGAGGCTTTAAAAAGTTGTAAGAGGTTTTTCTTCGCAAGCAGAAGAGCCAGGAGCCTGTTTAAACACAGGAGAGAGCCAAGCCGAGCCTCTGTCAGCCCTGCTTGTCTCCGGGAATGGGGGGAACAAGTACAAAACTGCAGGGGCCAGGACCCTTTTCCCACCTCTTTCCAGGAGCGAGGGAGAGACTCCGTTGCAGACGGCGGGCTCTGAAACCGCTCATGAGGCAAGCAGTTCCAGCTGGGGTCTGCTTTCCAGCTGAAGTTCAGCCCCCGCGAGGCAGAGGTAACGAAGTGCCTCTGTTAGGACCCACTGCCCCACATCTCACGGAGCTGGGGTTGGGCAGCAGCTGGAGCCACCTGGGATTTGGGCTCTGGGACACGGGACTGCATGGGCAAGGACAAGCAAAGGATGAGCCTGGCACAGACAGGTAGGAGCACTGGCGTGGAGTGGTGAGGGGGGAGGATGTGCTGCCTCAATGGGCTGATTATGTGGCGGCCAGGTCAGCGAGCGCACTGATTAATAACGCTGTCCTGAGCAGGGGAGGGCTGCCGGGAGGGGCTGCTGCCGCCGACTGCGGGGAGCCCACGGCTCCGTGCAGCCCAGGGACACCCCCGGGAAGGGATGGCGGTGCTCACCCCACGGAGGGCAAGAAGCCCGTCGCTTTTTGGAACGGTGGTGCTGCCATGAGCTGGGCCACAAGGTGGCTCTCCTGTTGGACACCTGGACGGGAGGGAGCTCCCGCTGGGGCTGCATCGGCAGCCACTGGGGCAGGAGAGCAGGAACTGGCTGGCACCGGGCAGGAGGTGGCACGGGGAAGGCGGAGGGTGGCACGGCGCAGGCAGGGGGTGGCACCGGGGAGGCAGGAAATAGTGGCATGGGTCGGGCAGGGGGTGGCACAGGGTGGCACGGGGCAGGCGGGAGGTGACAGGGGGTGGCACGGGTGGCAGCGGGAGGCACCGGGCAGGGAACAGGCAGGGGGTGACACCGGACAGCGGGTGGCACCAAGCAGGGTGATACAGGACAAGGTGTTGCACCGGAGGGGTAACACGAGAGAGGCACCGGGCAGAGAATGGCAGGAAACAGGCAAGGAGTGACACTGGTATCCCGAGGGGGAGGAGCTCCGCGCTTCCTACGCGCTCGGCCCCTTCCGTGAGCGTTCGGGCCCCTCCGGCGGGTGGGGCGGGACCGGCCCCGCCCATGGGCGTGTCCCGGGCGTGTCCCCGCGGCCCCGCCCCGGCCCGCGTCCCGGCAGTCGCCCCGTGTCGGCCATGGCGTCCCCGTCGCGGCGGCTGCAGACGAAGCCGGTGATCACCTGCCTCAAGAGCGTCCTGCTCACCTACACCTTCATCTTCTGGGTGAGCGCCCACCCCGCCCTGCTCCCCCCCCCCGACAGGTCGCGGCCGCGCCGCTCTGTCGTGACAGTCGTAGCCACGGCAGCTTTCCCCTCTCCCCAGGTGTCGGGCATTGTGCTGTTGGCCGTGGGCGTCTGGGGCAGGGTGAGCCTGGCCGTCTACTTCTCCCTGCTGGACGAGAAGGCCACCAATGTCCCCTTCGTCCTGGTGGGCGCCGGCACCGTCGTTGTCCTCCTGGGCACCTTTGGCTGCTTTGCCACCTGCCGCGGCAGCACCTGGATGCTCAAGCTGGTGGGTGGCTCCGAACAGGGCGTGATGGGGTCCCATCCTCTTCTAACCCATCCTGACCTGTCCTGATCCATCCCGAAACGTCCCAGCCTTCCCCACCCCATCCCGTCCTATCCCAACTTGCCCTGTTCAAACCCCGTCCCTATAACATCCAATCCTGTTCCAACCCGCCCTGCTCCAGCCCCGTTCTGTCCCATCCTACCCTGTTCCGTCCCATCTTACCCCATTCCGTCCCATCCTATGCCATGCTGTCCCATCTTACCCCATCCCATCCCGTCCTACCCTATCCTATCCACCCCCTCCCATCCCACCCTTTCTGCCCGCAGTATGCCATGCTCCTGTCCCTCATCTTCCTCATCGTCCTGGTGGCCGCCGTCGTGGGTTTTGTCTTCAGGCATGAGGTGAGTCTGAGTGGCTGCTGCCATCTTGGAGTGAGTTTGATGCTGGTTTTAACCCAAGTGCAGTTGCAGATGTTGCTGGAGGGACAGAGGTGCTGCTGGGAGTGGTGCTTAGCTTAGACAGAAATGGTATTAAAACACCCCAAAGGTCTTGGTCTCTGTAAGGACCCAGAAGGATGAGCCTAGGTCAGGGGCAGCCCAGTATGGCACACTGCCCCTCCACCAGAACAGGCAGAGTAGCCCTGGACTGTAATTTCTGGCTCTGATCTATCTTCTGTAATAATTTCAGTAATTAAAACTCCTGGGAGGGTTCCTGCACCACAGAGCAGCCTGCTTGGGGGGGAGTTGGCACTGTGCAGGTTCTTGTTATTACACGCAGCATCCCTGCTGCCACAGTGCATCCAGCTGCCCTTTAATACAGCCTCTAATTACCTGGTGGCTGGGAAGTGTCTGCTGGCCATGGCCGGAGTCATTCCTGCCATCACGGAGCAGTGACTAACGCAGGGACGTGGGTCCTGGAGCATGGGAGGGGATGGCACCACCACTGAAACCTTTCTCCTGCAGATTAAGACAAACTTTGAGAGTAACCTGAACCTGGCCTTGGAGAACTACAACGTGACTGCGGATCGGCACAGTGAGGCCGTTGACACCATCCAGAGGACGGTGAGTACTCCAGGCTGATGTCTGCCTGGCATCAGGTGGGAATGCTCCCCTCACCCCCGGGTGTGCCCTGGGACCCCCCATGGCATCAGTGTCCCTGTCATATATGCACCATCTCACAGATGCTGGATGAGATCCTGCAGTTCCTGGAGAAGCAAGGGCTGGGGACCCATGGGAGTGATGGTGGGACTAGGGGGTCAGTACTCTGGTGTGACCATGCTCCCCAAATGTGATTCCCCCTCCAGCTGCACTGCTGTGGGGTGCAGAACTACTCAGACTGGGAGAGGACTGAATACTTCAGCCAGAAGGGCATCCCCCGGAGCTGTTGCAAGAGCCAGAACGACTGCTTGGAGAAAGATCTGAAAGACCCAAACAAGGCCAAGCTGAAAGTGTTTGTGGATGTAAGTTAAGCTCAGAAAAATTCCCCTGCCAGTCCTGGAGGCAGGGATGGGTGTGTGGAGAAGGGCTAGTCTTTCCCTGGGAGTCTTGAAAGGAGTACTGCTCTATCAGGGCAGCTGACCCAGAGACTCCTTTGGAGTGCAGGTAGGGGAAGGGTTTGGAGTCCTCTCTACTGTCTCAGGTCCCCCCACTATTTCCTTGGAAGTCAGGGGCTGGCTGGACCCAAGCATTGGCACTTGGGGCTGTGTGTTTTGGAGAACAGGTGAGTAAGGAAGTAGTTTCCCAGTAGTGCTGACACCTCCCATTGGTACAAAGTCCTGACCTGGTGGTGAGCACAGGTGACCTCATCCTGCAGGGATGGTTGGATGATGCAAGGCATGTTCCTCTGATGAGTCACCTTGCTCAACTCAGTGCTCCCATTGGGAGCAGCCCAGGGGCAGTGCTCCCCTTGATAAAGTGTCTGGGCTGGGAGTCTGTCTGGGGCAACACTGATAGGGGAAATTGCTTTGCTGAGGTCAGGCAGCAGAGGGGCAGCCAGAACCCCATATCTGCCTGCACAGGAGCATCTTCCCCTTGAGCTGCTGGTGCTCTGGGGAGGTGGTGCTTTGTACTCCTGGGAGTGAAAAGCACTGGACCCATATGCCTGCTCTCCCTCCTCTGCAGGGTTGTTTTTTCCTGGTAACATCAACAATGGAGTCCAAAATGAGCATTGTGGCTGGAATCTCCTTTGGCATTGCGTGTTTCCAGGTAAATCTCCCTTTTCTGGCTCGGGAGAAGTGCAGAGTGAAGCTAGTGTGTCTCTGGAAGTATTTAATTTCAGTTCAAAGTCTGATGTGTACAAAAGGCACGGCCGGTTTCAGCCAGGGAGGAGCAGCTATTCTGCAGATTCCCCTTGGGTTTAATCTCACCACTGTGCAGGCTCCAGTCTCTTACACCCAGGGCTGAAGCACCAATTCTCTTTCCATGAGCCCAAGTTTTTTGGGATGAGTTCCCCTCTGAAACCACTGACTTAAGGAAAACCAAACAGAGACAAACAAACTCCCTGTGCCTGCTCTCGGCAAGGATCAAATTTACGCCCTTTCTTTTCCTACCTGCCAACCTCTCTTGTTATCCGGGAGGTGTTTTGGCATTGCTTCTGTGTGACAGGTTCCCTGTGAGTACCTGTGGGGCACCACTTGTGCTGGTGGCTGATACCCCACGTGCCACCCTACCCTGCCATTGTTTCCCCTCCCTCCCGCTCCCCAACCTCTCCTTTATCCTGCAGGACACTTCCTGCAGGAGCTGCAGCAGCAGCAGCTCGCCAGCCCCTGCTCCGGCAGGCTTTATCCTGGCAGGAAACGAGAGGCCCCTGCCCCCAGCTCCGCCAGGCTGGGTGTTGGGCACGCTGACGCTGCAGTGGGGTTTCCCAAGGTGCCGAGTGTTTTCCGATGCACCGCTGCGGGATGTGCAGCCGTCTGTCCTTTAGCTGGATTGTGGGAGCTTGCTGGGCTCTCGGCGCTAAGTGGCTGGCCTTGGCTTTGGAGGGGCTTGAATTCACCCTCCCCTTGACCCAGCACACAGAGGCCATAACATGAGCACTGCTGGCCAGGACCACTGGCTGCCGGTGCTGGCGTGGGGAGAAGGAACCCTGCCAAGGTACTCTGCTGTAATGAGCGTGTTGCCGTGTGTTTTCCGTACCGGACGGACTGAACTGGGGGAGAGGCATGAGCTGACGGCCTCTGGCTGCAGCTTGTGCTACCAAGTGCTTCAGGAGAGCCTGGGAGATTGTAGCTGCACTGCTGTGCCCAGGCGCTCGCCCCATGCTCCTCCTTGGTTGGGCTGTGCTTGCTGTGGGGTCACTGAGATGTGGCCGACACACAAATGGTGAACTCACACACGCTCCCAGCTGCAAAAGTATCTCAGCTGATGGCAGGCTTGGGAATTATGACCAGTTCCTACCTTTTGTTGCTCCTTCAGCAAACCTTGCTGGTTGTGTGGCTGACAGGAACTCATTGTCCTGATGTGCCTCGAACTCCACTTGTGGAAGCCAGGCTTGTGCAGGACCTGTCCCTGAATGTCTGCATGGGTGCTGGGGGACTGTGTTGTGATAACAGAGCATGTTGTGGTAACAGTACTGTGTCCTTCAGATGCTGATGTGAGAACAGCAGCGTTGCTTCCCTGCTGCCCTTGTAACAGGGAGAGGTACTGCTGTTCTCTGGTGGCTGTGTAATTGGCTGTGACTCTCCTGATATCTGTGTAATCTCCACAATTATCATAAAACAGTAGATGCTTCATGAAGCAAAATGTAGCAGGATGGGATGTGGAGCATCTCTTGTGAGGAGCTTGTTTGGCTGGTGCCTGCCAGGATCATCTGCTTCAGCCACTTTCAGTGATTCCAAAGCAGGGCACAGCAGCCCCTGTTGTGGTTTGTAAACACCACTGTCCGTCCTTGGATTTTATATAACTCCAGAAGAATTTTTCAGGATTTTCTCTTTAGAACACGTAATTTTGGTTTTGGCCACCTCTGATACGTGGGATTTTTTTCTCTTTTTCAGTTGATTGGCATCATTCTCGCCTGCTGCCTGTCCCGGTACATCACAAACAATCAGTATGAGATGGTGTAGCTGGCCCCCAGCACGCTGTGCCTGTGGCTGGGTATGTCTGTAAGCCCAGTGGGCTGTCTCTGCATCCCTGGCTGCTGCCTGGTCATTCCTGGATAGGGGCACCATGCAGGGAACATGTGCTTAGAGGGAACCTGCAAGACCATGTCTCCTATGTCATTTTAAGCTGTGTATAAATCCATCCTGTCTGTTAAGTCTTTGCTGTTGTGCATTGCAGGGAATGCTCTCCATGGCTGGGGAGGATGCCCCCACCTTCAGTTTTCCTCTGGATGCCACCCTGTGAAATATCGCTTTGACCTGACTGATCTTCTCGACTAGCTCATAGAAAAGAGTGCACCAGCTGTCCTGGTGTGCTCAGGGACTTGTCCTGACACTACTCTGCTGTGCCACTGCCTGGGATAATTAGTGTAGCTGCGGTGGTTACAGCCAGCACGTTCCTCTGGGTGCTGCAGGCCCCAGCTCTTTCCTTGGCAGTGCAGAGTGCTGTGCCATGTCGAACCAACCGTGCTGGTGGCCTCGTGGGATTCACAGTGCTCATCTTCAGTGCCTCCATTGGGAAAGCAATGCTTCCCCTCCCCTCTGGCAGCCCCTCACTCTCCGGATGGGGTTGCTTTCGAGATGAGGCTGTTGCCCCATTAAAACACGGCCCTGCCTGCTGGAAGCCTTGGCTCAGCCAGGTCTTGGCTTGTTGCCAAGCTCTCTCTCATCCCTACCCTGGGTTTTATATACTTTTTTATAGTTGTACTTCTTGAAGTACAGGCTGTAGTGGTTCTTTGTAAGCTGTAGTGAGATTTGGTGATGTAGCTCCTGGTGCCTTTACCTTGGTAGGTGTCCTTGCACCGAGTCAGCTGTGACTTGATTGTCAGTATTATATGCTGCTTCAACTCATTTTATGTATTGACTAGAACTCTTTTGTCCTGAGACACAATAAATATTAAGATATTTTACTCTATGAAACCTCCTTGACTTTTCTTTCATGTTGTGGAAATTCCTCTGCTTGAAGAGCAGCAAGCCTTCCTGGGGGTGATGTGCTCACCCTGGGCCAGGCAGGAACCTCTGGCCATTGCAGTTCACATTCCTCCAACGTGCACTGGGGCACTTGTGCTTGCAAATAACTTCTGTAATTGAATTTTCTTCATAACAGAGGTTGTGTAACAGTGCTGAAGCAGAAGGCCTGGAGCATCTCAGCCCAGGAGCCAGGTGGGTAACTTCAGCCCAGTGCAAACACATGTATCCTTGCCTGGCCATGTCTTGGAGTGAAGGGCAGTGCTGGGCAGTCCCCAGCTGCTCCCCAGGGCAAGAAATGTGGATTTAAGCTGTTACATTCCTTTGTTACTGCTCATCTCGAGGCTGTTTCATCAGCCAGCCTTTGCCTTGCTGAGCCTGATGCTGCAGTGATGTAGTGAAGCTCCCCTCTGCCAAGCTTAGGGGATTTTTGAGTCTCAAGTGCTGAACTCAAATGAGCTGTGTCTGGCTGGATGCTGGGCTTCCTGTCCTGTTCCTGGAGAGGAGGCAGGTGTAAATGGAGCAGTGAAGTCAGGGTAGCAGTGGTGGCCCTTTGTCAGTGTCACCACTCTGGCAAACACTGCCTCAGTGCAGACAATCACCCGGCACGGGTCAGCCTCCCTGCTGACGGAGGAACCTGGAGGGGAACACCCGAAATCCTTGTGTTGCATTTAACCCAGGTGAGTAAATCAAGACTGTTGTCAGCTCCTGGCAGGCTGAAAGCCTCCTGGCTTGGGATGGCAAGGCAGAGTGCGTCAGAGTATAGAAACTGGGCTGGAGATTAGCTGATGGCAATTAATGGATGGATGGAGACAGGGCAAGGACATGTGAGAAGCAGAGCCATATTTGAATTAACCCATCCTCATCTGAAAGCCTGCACAGAGGGAAGGACCCTGCCCTGCCTTGCACTTGTCTGTGTCCCTACCTCCACAGGCAGATCCCTTCCCAGGGCAGCTGGAGGAGGTGATGCCAGGCGGACAGGAATAGTGCTGGCAGAGGGTGACAGGGGGAGCCTGGAGGTTTGTGAGCTGCTGCAGTAAAACCAGCATGGATTGTGCCAACCTGGGGAGTGTGGAGGCTTGTTCAGCCTGCTCATCCCCACAGGAAGCGACAGCTCTGTGGCCATCAGTGTGTGGATCTTACCTTGTTGAATAGCTCCTATGTAGACAACTCACTTTAATTTGGAGAGAAGTTCCAGAGGAACAGGGTTGTGCTTGGGGAGGTGCCAGGCAGACTTGGGACACTACTGGCCTAGCAAAGGCAATGTATGCACCTTGGTCACCTGTCTGGACCCACTGAGCAGGGACAGAAGGATTCTGGTTTCTTGCAGCAGCTATGGTCGGGTGGGTTTCACTGTGTTTGAATCTTTGCTCTCTGGGGGATAAATGCCTCAGGGGACTTGTCAGAAAGGCTTGGTGACCCCAAAGCTGATTGGTGTACCTTGGGATGTCATGTGGAGAGTTCTGCTGCACCACCCTCCCAGTGTTTTAACCACGTTGTCAGCACAGCCATTAACAGGGATGAAAGGAACTGCTCTGAAAATGTGCTTATATCCCCATGGGAGACACAGGAATGTGAGTAGGGTCTGGTTGTGACCTCTCCTCCCCTCTCTGTATGTATGTTCTGGCCC
This sequence comes from Pachyramphus minor, assembly GCA_013397135.1. Lineage (NCBI taxonomy): Eukaryota > Metazoa > Chordata > Aves > Passeriformes > Tyrannidae > Pachyramphus > Pachyramphus minor. Next base: position 367,559 of record VYXB01004993.1, on the reverse strand, counting down.
TGGCAGTATGTGCTTCCTCGGTGACACAGAGCAGCTTTCACCTGCTGATACTCATGGGGTGTCAGAGCTCCTTGGCAGCAGCTGGCTCCCTGGGATGAGAGCTTGAACCTGGGTCTGGTGTGAGCCCCGAGGCTGTGGGCTGGGGACAGCTGGTCACCCTTGGGGTACTCCACATCCTCTGCTCCGACTCTGGCTGCTTGCTTCCTCGGGGAGCTCCTTGTGCCAGCTCCTGCCTCTGCCTGTGCTGAGACAACTCCAGAGGGGACTGGTGGCACCCCTGAGCTGTCAGTAACAACTACTGAACACACATCAGAGCATGCTGGAACAGGGGGTCAGGACATGCTGAACAACCACCAGTGCCATCAGAGAGCAAATTAGGGACCTCTGCACGTTCCCAGTGAGGCGAGCGCTGGCAGACCCAGTACCTGAGTTATGGATGCTCATGACGAGGCAGCCAAGCAATTAGATCACTTCTCAGACCCATTAAGCATCAGACTGAGACTAAAAGACTTTCCATTTTCTTTGCAATCGCTCATACAAGACGTTTATTGTTTGTCTCTTGCTGCTCAGCGTGGCAGCGACGCACTCGAGCGCGGCCTCACCCAGCCCTGCCAGAGCAGTGCGGGATGGTGGGGGTTACACATGGTGAGGGTGCCACAGTCGGCAGGTTTGCACCTCACTGGACATCAGACAGGTAGTGACCTGCGTGTTGGCTGTGTCAGGACACACCTGGCTGGGTGGTGACGTGGCAGGCGGGTGTGGGGCAGCACCCAAGCGGTGGGTGCTACACCCTGCCCAGCATCCGCGCAATCCACCAGTTGCAGGGCATGATGATCCGGCAGATGACTCTCCCACCCTGGTAGCAGTAGGGGTAGGGGTAGTAGCCCAGGAGGGGCTCGCAGACCCGCCGGCAGTAGCGGTTGGCACGGCGGCACTGGGCACAGCAGTAGCCTCGCTCGTCCCACAGGGGATGGAACTCCAGCCCATTCTCTGACTGCAGGGAAGAGGCAGAGTCAGTGCAGTGAGGGGAATGTGTGGCTGAGGCACCCCGGGGGCATGGACAGGACATCCTGGGAAGGCAGCCAGGGCACCCCAGAGGCATGGACAGAGCACCCCAGGAATATGCACAGGGCACTCCAGAGGCATGGACAGGGCATTCCAGCAGCATGGACAGGACATCCCAGGGAGCATAGCTAGGACACCCTGGGACCATGGCCAAGATATCCCAGGGTTGGGTTTGTGTCCAGGGCACCCCAGACCATGGGCAGGGCACCCCAGGGTGTGATGCTCTCACTCACATAGTCATTGACGGGCAGGTCCTCCTCAGTGAGCTGCCGTGCTCGGCGCTTGGGCCCCAGCTCTGTGTCCTTCTCCACCTCGTGTTCACTCCCCCCATCCAACCAGCTCTGGTTGTCTACAAGCAGCTCAGGGTCTTCTTCTTCTTCTGCCCCTTCAAGGTTGGCCAGCTCAGGAGCTACAGGAAGAGCCCAAATGGAGCAGGGGGACAAAAGCTGCAGCAAGAACTAATGTCTCTACCAGAATTTGGTGCCAAGGTACAGAAAAAAACCCACCAGGAAATCAGTACTCCATTTCCTCCTGCTCTCACCCAGCCTGGGAGAAGGGCTGTAGGAGGTAATGGCCCATTTCATCCCCAGGCCCATGGGTGATGGGTGTCCGTGGGTGCTGTTGGCATCTCCTTGCATGAGGCTGTGGGTGTGTAGAAACACATCCTTATGGTGGGATCTGCTGCTGCAAGGTGGATTTGTAGGGCCCCAGCAAAGTGACAAGATTTGGGGCAGATCATGCCCAGATACAGCACTCATAGCTTGGGTAAGACCCACAGCAGCATGAATTTCCTTCTCTGGGGGAGATGCCAGGAAACCTTGGGACACTGCTGTCCTGGCAAAGGCATTGGATGCACCTTGGTGACCCAGCTGGACCCACTGACCTGGGACACAAGCGCTGCTGCAGACGGGGTCTAACAGCAAGGATGAGGAAGCAGAAAGGGGACAAGGCAAGGATACCAGCCTCCCTCTGCACCAAGGATCTCTGAGGCCCACCTGCCCTCAGGACCACCGGTGGCTGGTACCTGTTGGGGACATGATGTGGCTCTGTGGCTGCAGAGCAGAGGGAGTTTTCTCAGTAGGGATTTTTAAACTAGCTCATTCGGCTGGAAGTGGGTTAGCGAGAGCGGGTAATTACACCGGCAGATCTCAGAGGCCACAACCTCTGTGAGGGCTGTGTAGTGAGCAGCTGGAGGTGGCAACCCCGCCGTGTGATTTAGATGCAGATGTCTGCTCACACTCTGATGTTCATGCGGTGTCGAGAATTTAGGCGTCCCAGTTTCCAGCAGTGCTGGTTTCTTTGCAGGTACAAAGGATTGGGGTTTTTTTTCCCCTTGTTACGAGGAGGGTGGCCACTCTGCAAAGTGCAGGTCGGTGGGGAGCCGGCAGAGACAAGTGCTTTGCAGAGAGAAACTTCAGCCCCTGCTATTACACTGGCTGAGATCTCCTGTGGTCATGGGCATGTACAGCGAGGCTGTGGAAATGGGTTCCCACCATGTCACAATGTGGGGCATGGCAGGGGGGCCATGAGTGTGTGACAGAGCTGTTCTTGGTGGGAGGGCTCAAGAGCACCTTGAGGACGAGATGGCTCCTTGTACCTGCTATTGGTGTGGGGTGGATCCAGAAGATGGTCACATTTCTGCAGATGTCAAAAATTTTGGAGCTCTTCAGGAACTCCTTGTTCTGAATGGGCTTTTCCCCAGGCACCCAGACTACAGACTGCTCAAAGTAGGTGGTGGTGATTTCTTCTCCCTGGAAAAAGAGCAAGATTTGACCCTGGCATGGTCACCCACATGGGAGACCCCTCTACTCACCACTGTCTGCTTCTCCTTCCCTTGGCTTACCCAGAGGCATCTCTCCCCTCCCAGAGAGCATCTGGACTTTGTCTGCCTTGGCTCATGGTGCTCGCTGGGTGCACACAAAGTACCCAGCTGGTCCTCACATGGGGGACTCATCACAAGCCCTGTCTTTACTGTCCACCTTCAGTCAAAAACACTGTGCTCTCTCCTCTACTAGCTGATCATCTGAGGGCCTTCTGTGCAGTCCCCAGCATCTGCAAGAGCCTTCTGGAGCACCCCAACTCATTCAAAACACAAGATTAAAACATTTTCTCTCTGCTTTGCTCTTAGTACTTAATGCCTCTCTCCTTCTGCCACTGATTTTGTGATCGAACACTTTAATTTATTCCTCACAGAAATTCTTTGCATGGCTGTATTCTGTAATTTATACCACATGTCTGTCGTTGCATTAGTCCATGGTGTGTTTTGGCAGGCATTTAAGGAGGGAGATATATAAAGATTATTGGATGGATCTGCACTAAGCTCTCTGCCAAGGCAACATTGTCTATGTTGGTGGTGGTAGCCCATAGAGCAAGCTGGCAAAAGGCATTTTTCTCTTAGGCAGCGTCTGGAGCTGTATATCTCTCTTATAGAGTTTTTTTCTTATGACATTGGGAAGACACAGGAAGGAGCCAACACAACCTAACCCAGTCTGGGTCATTTTTGGATTCTCTGGTAGAAGCTGCAGGGTTAGGGCAGTGCTGCTTGGAGGACCTGGCAGCATGCAGGCTCTGAGAAGAGATGGCTACAGCTTAAATCTACATTTATCTCATTGGGTTTTACATTTCAGCTTTCTACCCGGGGCGATGTTCTGCTAAAGCCTGGGAAGCCATATCCCTTTTATGATGGTAGCTGAAAAGATCTATTAGCTTCTTAAGGCATAATCAAAGAATCGGTGTCTGGGAATTTGGGTCATGATTCAGGGAAATGTTTCTGCCCACGCTTCGTTTCAAACACATGTCCTGCTGGTGTTTTATCTGCAGCAGCGTCCTTGGGGGGGATTCAGTCTGCTAACACCCATCATCTCTCAAATGGGGAGGCAGGAAGGCTGTGCCACCATGGGGGCCTTGGGGATCGGGACAGGGCCAAGGGACAACTGCTGTCAAAGGACTGAGCCATCACTCCAGGGCGTGCTGTCAGAGAGGGATTAAAATAGGGAGTCTAACACCTTCTTCCATGCAGCATGCAAAATGTGAGGCTCCTTGCAGCAGGATGCAGTGGGCAAAAGATAAATGGATGCACAAAGCAACCAGGCACATCAGTGGGAGGAAAGTCCATGCAGGGAAGTGGCCCCAGCCTCGTGCTTTCCACCTCTCAGGTCTATATGCCAAGAGTTTTTTCAAATCGCATTTCTTAGAAGTGGCTGCTCTTTTAAATCCCTTGCTTCTGCCTCATTCTGCTTGAGAACATGAGGCTCAAATCTTGGAGAAAACAACTTGATTGACTTTTTGGTGCCTGTTAATCCTGAGCTGCCTTGCGACCTTTTGACTACAACAGGATTATTGTTCTTGATCTCCGGTATTGTGCTGAGAGGTTTTTGTCTGTCGCTGTCTAATCCCGTCTCTTTTCACTTGTTTTTATAAGCAATCCTCTGAAATAAGAGCATTTTATGAAGCGATCACAGCTCATTATTTCTTTATTGCAGCCTCTCTGGGAAGGCTGGAGCAGATGGGAGGGTGGCAATGGCAGCAACAGCAGCCACTCTCCTATGCCAGGGAGAGGAGTGGGTTTCACTGGGGACAGAGGTGCCCTGTTTTATTCACCTACCTCAAGCTCGGGGATCTTGGCCTCTGTTGTCTCAGGTAAGACTTTAGTCTGAGTTTTGATGAAACATTTTTGAAGTCCCACAAAGAAGATGCCGGTTATTCCCTACAGAATCAAAGCAAACACCCAAAAAGCAGTCAGGGCAAAGAGGAGGACGAATAACCCATTGTACAGAAGGTACAGCAGGAGGAGGGCTTAGTCATATTTTTGGTGTTGATGTTTTTGTGCTACCTCTGTTCCACAGTGGTGCTAAGATGCACTAACAGGTTCTCCTAAGGGGTATTGCATTTTATGGTTTGGGAGAACTGGGATTTTTGCAAATATTTTAAAGCAGGTAGTCATAAAATTTTACTCCGCTCCCCTTCTCCTTATAACTATCATGAGCTCTCATTATCATAAATAAAAATATGCAGAATAGCATCTGACCGTTATGGTTATATGAACATTCAGCCCCCAGTTCCTTCTAGGCTATTAGCTCAAAATTTTGCCATATGTCACTGCACCAGGTATTCCCCTACAAATTTTAATTAGGTTTCAGAGAGAGCCTACAATAGTGTCATGAGGTTTTAATGCTCTCCAGACAAATGAATGTACTGGGCTTGGATAGACTGATGATGATTGTGTTCCTTTGCAAGGGTAAATCCAATAACCAGGTCTCGCTTTAAGATGTATTTCATTGGAACTGAACCACGCCACTATAAAATACCAGTGGAAGCTTATGTAGACACACATCTCCTTTCCTTTGAGAATTTTCAGAGAATTTGAGCATTTCTCTCCCCGATGCAGGAGCAAATAGTCCTGGGACTTGCTTCAGTGACTCCACAGCGCTCTAAGGGATCCCATCAGTCCTGCTGCAAGACTGGGGGTTCTCAGGGACAAGCTGCCACACTCACATTTTTGAAGTCGTGGATCTCCAGGATTTCCTCGCTGCCATTCCCGCTGCTGAAGGTCTCCGTCCTGGCCAGGGGGTCAATCTCCATCACAATCTTCTTCTTCTCACCGTTGCTGAAGAACGTGTGTTCCATATCATAGACCTGTAAGGGCCAAAGTCACACAGGGGTCAGCTCAGCACCCCTCCCAGTTTGACACTCTGCCCAGTGGGTGAACAGGTTGGTGCTGGGTGCATGCTGGATATCCTGCCATGGCTGCTTCTTCACACAGTGGCTTGAGCCAAAGCAACCTTCTGGATAGCACAAGGAGAGGGCAGGTCCCAAGTGCCAGGGCTCATCAGAAGGGCAGGATGGAGCCAGAATGAGGGGGAACGTGTCTGTCAAGCCTGGGATGTGTGTCAAACCTAGGAAAAGATGCTCATCCCACACTTTGCACCAGGGGCTTTGCCACAGCTCAGCCTTTGCTGGTGCTTTCTGTGGCATGAGCCTGGTTACATCCCAGGCTGGACTGAAGTCCTGAACCCAAGGAGACCTCGTTTTCCCTTCTCCCTGCCTTGCTTGCTCCATTACTGTCTCCCTGTCTTTCTTGCTCCATCATTGCATTCCCATCTCTCTTACTCCGTCACTGTGTCCCCAGCTCACTCGTTCCATCTCTGCGCCTTCTGTTTTTCCTGGAAAGGCAGAGGTAAGAGCCTCTCTCTGCCGGGAGGAGATCAAGGATTGCCTGCGGATCAAAGACCTCCTTGAGGGCTGCTGAAGAGCTTCGGGGCGTAGCAGTCGGCTTCCCGGCAGCACTCCTCCCCACGGGGAGCCGGGGTGAGCAGCGCCGGAGGGAGCAGCCCTCTCCTCCTCGCAGGTGCTTGCCGCACTCAGCCAGCCCGGCAGCCCTCCAGTCTCTGCGGATGCCTGACCCTTAAAGGATGAGTAGTGGCAGATGCTATTTGAAGCACAAAAATGATCCTGCTGGCGCAGAGAGAGCTGGCGAGCCTCGGGGAGTCCTGTTTCCAAAATCAAACGGTGCTGTGTGGAAGCAAAGGGCTTGTGCAGAACCCCTCAAGTCCACTGGGCAGGGAGGAGAGATGGAGGCACGGTGATGGGAAAGCCCTGTTAATCCCTTGGCATGGCCATGGAGCCAGGGAAGGAGCACCCTGGCCCACTGGTGTGGGGCAGGGGCTCTGCCTTCAGTGCCAACCCAAACGCCCTTTCACAGTCTCCTGATTCCTGCACATATCTTCCCATTTGGGGCGTTCAAAGTCTCTTAGCAATATTTCCAGCATCAGCATACCCCATTTTGCATCCACCTAGACATAGAACTGGCTGTGGGAACTGCTAGGTACCTTCATCCCTGCTTAAAGGTTAGAGGAGTGATATGCATCTGGGCAGCCATGAGCATCTCCTGTTGTGCATAGTGCCATGAATCATTTCTAGGAGGGCAGGATCCCAGGTGGCACCTTACCTTCGAGTGCCTCTCCATTTACAAAGAATTACTTTGGCCAGTGCAGCGTCCAGCTAACCCACTAGGGCTTTGCCAGCTCTGTGCTGTTCAGGGAGTTGTAAGATGTTTTCTAGGGCTAAAAATGACACTTTCTGGTGAATCACTGAAATGTGCCTCCTGCGAGGCTGCAATGAACCCCTCGTTAGCTGCATCATCAGCTGTGCTGGCCGGCGTGGGTGCTGCCATGCAGGGGCAGAGCCATGTCCAAGGCAAGCCCTCGGAGGAGCAACTCTTGTTTCACGTTTTTTCCCCCACTCTCTGGTTACATTCCTGGAGCTTAAAGGGTTTCTCGTTCCTTAAAGGGTTTAATTCCCCTTGGTTTATATTTTTGAGTGTTAGGAACTTCCAGTCTCCCCCATCCTGCTTTTCTTCTAGTGCTCCTGGGTCAGGTGGAGAAGATGTTGCTCTGGAGCCACAGGGACACAGCGGTGCTGGACACTGGGAGTGTCAGCATGCAGCTCCTCTGCAGGAACCTGTCTGCTTTCCTGTGACCTCACACTCCACTTGTCTGCCCATCAGGTGTTGGGGAGGGCTGGATGGACTCCATCCTCCACCAGTGCCCACCATCGAGGATGCCAAGGGCTGGTGTTCTGGATATGCTTCCTGAGGCTTTAAGTGGCAATGTCTCTGTGCTGCCGGCTTGGAGAAATCCTCCCCTCCGGGGGTTAACAGCCTCTTCCCCTCATGGCTGGCACGACCCCTGTTTTTCTAGGAAGAGTAAAGGCTTTATAACCATCTTGGCAGCGTCCTGGAGGCACATCTGGCTTTTATTGCTTTTCTTTTTATTTTGGGGGGTATTTATTTCTATTTGCTGATAAGAAGACAAAGTTTCCAGCAAACAGGGTGCTTCCTCTGCTCAGCAGGAGGGCAGCCTGGCCAGGCTGGAGCAGCTCCGGCATGGGGCAGGGAGGAGAGAGGAGATGCCAGCATGGGAAAGAGTCTGCCTGGGCTGCATACAGGAATTTTGTAGATGTTCTTGAGAGTTGTCAAAACCTGCTGGTGCCAGGGTGCAAAGTGGGGCCTCCTGGTTGAGCATGGAAATTCAAAGGAAAGGAGAATGAGGGGTACTGGGCAGATTGTTGGCTTCAAGGTTAAGCGATTTACTTGGGGTATAGGGTAAAAAAAGGGTGTTGGCAGAACTGTCAGGATGCTGGGCAGCAGCAGGCAGAGATGCATAGGAGATGCACAGTCCTGCTGCCACCCCGACACGCTCAGCACTTACAGCAGTGTCCGTCTGGAGGTGAGAATAAACGCACCCAATCCAGTTAGCAGGAGCTCCTCCAGAAGTTAATCCATCTCACCATCCCCTCACATTGCAGACACATTAAAGTAAGAAATATAATCCATGACAATCAATCACCACTGCGTCCTGGCTTTCTCTCCTCTTTATGCAGTGGCATAATGACTTTTCCACCAGTTTCTGGCAAGATAATTGAAATGAAATGGAAAATATTTTCTTACTTGTCATAAAATTTGCTGCCGGTGAAATAAGAGTAACTTTAACTCTTCATGGCGTAGCTCCCATCCCCTGTAATTGTCAACTGGGGAAAGAATGCGGTGACAGGGAAAAAACTCAGCCTGTATTAAGTAAAAGCTAGTTATGAATAATACAGAGGTTTTTAAAAGTGCCATGAATACTTGTGGTTTGAGAAAATGCACTTTGTGAAGTTGCTTGGGTTTTGGGGAATAGTTAAAAGTTTCAGGGGTTAAGGGGAGGGGAACAACTCTGTCTGGGGAAACAAAGCTTTGAAATGCTGTATCAAAGATTTTTTACTTACTTTCCTGGGTGTTGGGTTCCAGAGGTATTTGACACCAAAAAATATCAGAATAAGAGAAAGGAGCAGCACGCTGAGGAGCAGTCCACAGAGCTGGTACCTGGGGCAGCTCTTCTTCCGCAGCTTGGCTGCTTCTGCCTAATTAATAACAAAACAGTGATAGCCAGGGTGGGCTGAGGATTCGAGGAGGGAGGAGGACACGTACGTATCAGACATTTGTGGTGCCACAGAGATGCAGGGTGGCAAGGCAAGCCATGAACTTACGTCCAGAAAGCGGCAGTGCTCCGGGCTCTCCCGAACCGTCCCTCCCATGGTCTCCTCCGTGTGCGAGGACGCCAGCCCGCTCCGAGGTGGAGTTAGAGAGGCTCTGTCTGCACACGCGGTGGGAAGGCTGGGTCACGGCCGCCCCCACGGAGATGCAGCCAGATTTCCCCACAGCCTGCAGGGCCCCAGGCGCTCCCGTCTGCAGGGCACAAGCCATTCCCACGCTGCTGGAGACGAGCCCGCATGAAGCCTCGCAGCGCGGTCGGTGTCCGTCCCATATGTCCAGGGTCACATTTTTGCTTTAATCTCTGCTTCCACCCTACACTGTTGCTCATGCACCAATGGCTGGAAGTGCCCAGGCGGTGCAAGTGCTGCTGGTTCCCCTGTAGCTTGGGGACATGGACACTGCTGCATTCAGGGGGCTGCTTACCTCTGTTCTTGCATGTGAGGGGGGCTCTGCAGTGGGTGCAGCCAGTGGGGTCACTGTGTGGCAGGGGGACATGGGCATGGTGGGAGCAGATGGGCATGGCTGGGGACCAAGTGTGTGTGTGTGATGTGTGTATGAGCATGTGTGTGCAGGCACACGGGCACGGGTGTGCACATACACACGTGTGAGCACATGCGCAATGTGTGTGCTCGGTGAAGCCCGATCTCTCCCAGCGGAGGGCTGTGGCATCCCACGCCCACCTCGTGAAGAGCCTTGCCCCGAAGTCGGCCTAGCCAGGAATTTCCTGACTAATTTTTTTCTTTCAATATGTTCAAAAATTTCCCTGTGTTGAAATCACAGCGTTTCTTCATGGAAATGAACCCATCTCAAGCAAGGCTTTCAGAAATCCGGCGTGAGGTTTCTAGTCTGAACATGTTGAGGCTCCCTGGTGTAGAAGGGCTGGCATGGAACTCTTATTCCAAGCTGTTTACTCTAATAAAAACCCAGAGCGCATCATGTACTAATTAAAATTGCACAGAAAAAATGAAAATCCACATCGAGTTTTGCTCAGGGTGAGAAATGGAGACAGAAATTGCTTTTAGCAGGTCCAGGGCTGGCTTTGCAAGTGTTGGGACATCTCTACCTGCAAACTGGAGGTAAATCCCGGAGGGACAGAAAGGGGGATTCTGAATACCTTCGGGAGAGCACTGTGCACTTTTGGGTGTCAGGGGAGTGTGCCCTGGTGTGTATCTGCTCCCTGCAAAGGGGTTTGGACTCCCCAGCCCTGGAGCAGCAGGAGCTCCTCATCCCACAGCCCCTTGGCAGTGCCAGGGGTGTGAAACACACCACAGGCATTTAATATTTGAGATGCCAATAACAGAAGGGAATCATATTGATGAGGTTATTTGGAGGAGGAAAAGATCCCTTTTTAATGGAAAAAAATCACAGGCAGCCTTTGAAAACATCTGAGAGATTTTGGAAATCTAAATGCAGCAAATCTGTGCACACACCAGGTTTGTCTGTCTTCACTTCTCACCAGAAAGTTCCATCTCAGAAGCTTTTGTTATTCACTGGAAACTGAAGTATTTGAAAATATTTTCTTTTCTTGTCAAAATTAGAGTTTCAGAGGAAAACTTTGGAACAGCTCTACTGAAAGATGGTTCTGGTTACAGGAAAGAATTACAGCAGTGGCGTTAAACATACGTAATTTATCAGCAGAGCAGGGATCTTCACCATATTCCCCACTCAAGGCACAGGAAACACTGCAAATACCACTCATAAACTAAATTAGGCATTATTATTTTATTACTGTTGTAAGGTAAATGTCAAGCTTTTTAATGGCAATCACTGTAACTCCAGCAGGAGTCAGGTGTCTGAATTAGTTGGAAGAGGTGAGAACCTCCTAGGGCCGGGAGTTAATAAAACTCAATAAATATCACCAGTCCCTTCCAGCGCTTGGAGTGCCGGGGATGGAGCAGCCAGGGTGAGTGGTGGGGGTGCAGGGGGATCCTGCAGCTGGGGTGGAGACCTAGTTCTGCTGCAGCCTGCAAAGTTGGGCACTGCTGCCCAGGAAGGATGGGGAGCTGTGGGAGTGGGCATGTACAATGTATACACACACATGCACACACACGCGCGCACGTGGAGCCCCAGAGCCAGCTCAGCACTGTGTATCCTAGCTCCTTACAGGGCAGGGAGCAGAATGAGGCTGCTCCACACTGCTGATCTCCACAGAGAGCATCATGAATACTCAGCCTTGAACAGGGGGGTTGACAGCAGCAAAACCCCGTGCAACCCCAAATGCCCTCCACTCAGCAGCTGTGGGTGTGTGACAGCCACTGGATCCTGACAAGGAGACAGACAGTTGAGATGCAGAGAGTGACAGAAACTGCAGTATGACACTCATCAAGAATGGTTCCCCCCGCATTCCCTAATGCTCAGAGTTGAGGGTTTTAGAGGAAAAAAAAAGGTGTGTTTTTTTTTAATGAAAAGACAACAATTTGGGGGCAAAAATACTCAGTCTCTTTAAGATGACAATCAGGTTCCCTGTATAAAAAGCAGTTCTGATGAAAATCTCTCATCAATGCCAATGAAGAGGGAACAATCACTAATTTTCCTTGAAGCTAATGAGCACGAGTGCATATGACAGGGGAGAATTTAATCTGATGCAAACTGAGGAAGAGAAGCAATACTGATATTAATGTGTGACTAATTGATACCCAGAAGAACATTTGAAATGATTAAAAGGCATTTGATTTTTATACAGGACAATAAGAGGCTCATTGGCTATGACTGGTGCATCCTTTCAGTTTTCTACTCCTTGTTCCAATTTGCCCGGAAAAATCCATCATATCCGCAGTGTAGCTTGACTGCTGCATAAAATCTCTGTGCCTGGAAATGTTATACCAAGAAATTCCTCCTGGACAGCACAAAGGATTGTACACAGTGTGAGTGTGGGTGAAAAGCCTGGCAGAAATAAAACAGGTCCCTGAACCACTAAAAAGCAGCTCCCCAAAGCAGTGGGGCAGGGGTAGCAACCTCCAGCTGAAACCCCCTCGTGATTAATATCATGCTCTTTTTTATAATGAAAATCCCATTAAGGTCAGTGGCAGCATCTCTGAGCAGCACTAAATTGGAACGATGGAGACAGTAAAGTTAAAAATGAGGCATAATATTAATGTGGATAGTGAATTAATTGGGCAATTCCATGGACAGTAAGTAAATCACATCATTTACCATGGGATGCTGCTCTCTCTGGTGGGTGGTGTGGTGGCAGCGGTGGCACCGGCTCCTGCACAGAACCAGGGGAGTTACACCTAAGGGACCCCACTGTGTTCCCCCTCTCACTGGCCTTTGCCCCTTCTCCTTGTTTTTCACTGAGGAAAAATGCCTTTTTTAGGTGTTTAAGCCCCAAAACACATCCAGAGGACTGGCTGACAGCTTGTCTGAGGTGATGCATCCATGATACAGAGCGCCTGCCCCTTGATCCTCAGCTGTGGTCCAAGGTGTCTGCCCCCCTCTGCAGCTACACCCACAAAGCTTTGAGCAAGCTGCCAGTGGATTTACAGAAAGGCTGTTCCCCTAATTTGGGTAGGTCTTTCATTAAAGGCTTTCTCACCATCAGGAGACATGTTGTACCACTACACAGCCCTGGGCCGTCTCCTGTTACTTTTGTGCCTTGGACTGGGACAAGCTGTGGGGGCAGAGGGCAGGGATTTGTACCAGAATAAAACATTTGTGTGCATGTGGCTGAGGCTGCCAGCTCCGTCTCTACTTTCAGCATCCCAGACAGCAAAACTGAGAAAGGGAAAAATCACATATAAAAGAAAATTGCTCATTAGCCAGTGCCTGATTACACAGAACTGTCTTTGCTTCAAACCATCCTGTTTTTTGTAACATTTGTCAGATGAGAGGACAAGAACCTCCTCTTATCAACCAGCCATACATGGCCTTAACTGAAAGTTTCAGTAAGGGAGGTTTCAGTAATTGGCCTATTCATCATTCATTGTTTATCTTAAGTTCACATCATCGTAGGGAACTCCAGAGACATCCTTGATTTAAGTTAAGAAACTTAATCATTATGATAAAACTGCTCAGGGAGCTGGAGTTCGTGTTGGAGACGTGCGTGGCCATGTGGCACTCCAGCAGCTGCTACTCACAGCAAATTATTCAAAACTGACAAAGCTTTTTGGAGAGAAAAGAAAAAGATAAATTCGTGGTGGCCGTTCTGATGGAGGCATTCAGAAAGTTATTACTGAAGGCACACGCTTCTCCTTGCTCACAGCCCATGAAAAATCCCGCTCCTCTGAGCCCAGGGGACGGCTGCCTCATTGCTGCTGCTGCGACTCCCTCGTCAACAGAAGTTATTAACAGCGCCAGAGAATTTTATCCAAATGCCAGTTTCATCTTGATAAATAACAATTTCATGTCTCTGTTCTACCAGATGACTACACGGTTTTATTTCAAACACTTAACTTCTTCCAAAATGCTTCCCCCTGCACAAGGCTTAGCTCAGGTGCAGGATATGTGCTGAGCAGTTTTTATTTTCACCAGGCTTTGAATACCTGGAACGCAAAGACCAAACCCATAATCCTGCACTATCATAAGTCACTTTTCCCAATAAAGAGCTGGTTCCTACAGGGAGCGCTAATATGTAAGTGAAAGCTACACGTGTGCTGGTGTCACACTGAAAAGCCTTTTATTAAAAATAGTTCGAGAGTTCTTTAGATCTGAAGGAATATTCTGCAGCTCCTCTTGGGTGTGCAAGAAAGGAGAGCAGGAAAAGGATCACCTGGGAGTGATGGGTTGGTGTCTCCTCTGCCCTGCAGTGATCTCCCCCCTGTCACTCATTGCCCAAAACCACTCTACAGGGGTGTTATTTGGTTCGCTGTTCATGGCAGCAGATGATGCTTGGAGTGGTGCCAATGCTCTTCTGGCAGCAGTTAATTGCCAGCCTGCTTCATTAGAAGCTGGTAATTTTGTAATGACTGTGTCTGAGGTGCAGGAGAAAGAGGTGGATGAGCCCGGCCTGATTCCTCAGAGAGTTGCAGGGGTGGTACCGCAGGTCTGGGGGTCCCTTGCAGGATGGAGGGATACTCTGGGTCCCTCCAGCAGCAGCAGTAAGCCCAATGTGGAGAGGCACCAGGTTCCCCTTTGAGGGACTGCCAGGTCAGTATCTCACCTCAGTTGAGACCTTGACAGTGGGAAAGCTACAGGGAGAAGAAAAATTTTGGTCAAAAATGACTTTATTGCATTGGGATGGTGTGAAGAGAAAACTAGTGTGTTATCAATACTTAGCAAACCTAAAATATTTACTATTAACATATTGAACATCTCCTGTTGAATCAGCTCAGTATTGCATAGTCTCCTGCCTTATTTTGTTGTCATCTGATATACATATTAATGTTGTTTACTTACTAAAGCAAGAAAGACAGAGTTGAAATTATTCCCAAATGCTACTAATCAAGAAAGAATCCATTAAACTAAAGCATTTCAATGCAGTTAATTTTTCTTTGATTGTCATTAAATCTCCCATCGATAGCCTTTGCCATTAATTGCTCTGTGTTGCTGGAAGCACCATTTTCCCTTGTCCTCTGAGACAACATGCAGCTGCAGCCCAGAGATGGGAGGATGAATTCCCAGGTGTACTGGGTGCACTGAGGTTCCTGGGAAGATTCTGAGGCTCAGGAGATGAGGGTTTTCCTGGTCCTTTCTCAGCGGTGTCTCCACGCAGCCTCATCTGTTGCCCTGTGCCTCCAGCTCCACTGCTACCTTTTTCACAGCTCTCACATGTACAGTCAAGCTGTTCACAGCCCCAGAGCCCTTTTGGAAAAAAAGCAGCTATTTTAAAAATCAATAAAATAAATAAAACGATCTAAAGTCAGCATGATTGCCCACCTCTGCCTCCAACAGAAAGAATTAGTGGAAAGCTCTGTAACTCTTTGGGGGTTCATCAGCTGGTGCTGGCTCCCCTCTGGATGCTCACTAGAAGCCAAGGGGCTGTGAGGGTGCCCAGGTTGGGGGGTGCTCCAGACAGCTACTCTTCCACCTGGGCCATCAGGTGCTCCTCATGAGCAAAGGTGATTGCAGCCAATGTGCTCAGCTGGCTGGAGGGTATATAGGGGATGGGGTGTGGGCTCTGCCCTTGGCTGTTGGGGATGGGGGGCTGCAGGGCTCCTGGGACTACAGTGTGCTGAGGATCAGCGTGAAGAAATTGGGACAAATAGAGAGAAGAAAGGTAGGTAACAGAGCAGAGGGGAGGCTCTGGTGCATGCAGGGAGCGGTGGGGTCACAGCAGTGATGTGTGCATTGACCAGCCCCGTTCCTGCAGGACAGTGTCACCTCTGTCAGGCTGGGCTGTGTGCCCACGGGGCGATAATGGCAGGGGAGGGTCTCCTCCTTCTCCTCTGCAGCTTTCTCTCTGCCTCAGCCATGTGTGCTCGCAGATGGGCTGTCGAGGGGGTGCAGAGGGGAGACGATGAGCATATTGCTGCTGATGTACCGCGGCACACGCCGCTCGCTGCCTGCGGGAGGGGTCTGGCTGCCTGCCGGGCTCCCTCTAGCCCAGCTGCAGGGGCAGCCCTGTCCTGAGGTTACTGCCTGACTGGTGTTGGGCTGGAGGGTTCCCAGTGCTCCTGACTGTGTCTGGTGGTACAGGGAGCTGCTGTGGATTGTTCCAGGAGTTGATGCCCCACTGTGACTGGGGGTGCTGTTGAAACCTGGGTGACTCAGATACGGCCCTTTTGGGAGGTGCCTGAGCCCCAGGGCACTGACCCTGGGTGAGGTTCTCCTAGCAGCTGTCCTGGGGTCTGTAGGAGAGCCTTGTGCTGCAGGGCCACTGGTGTTGTGCTTGGCCCTGTTCTGTGCCCCATGAGCTTGCTGCCTCCTTCCCCTGCAGCCAGGCTGGCCACAGCTCAGCTCTTTCCTTGACTTGGTGGGTCTTTGCATTTGGGATCACCATCACACAATGTGTGGGGTGTCTGCCCTTGCCTTCCACACAACATACACATGAGGGTCTGCTCTGGGGGGCTTGGCTTGCTGTCACAGCCTGGCTGTGCCCCACAAAACCCACTTGTGGTGGACTGAGACAACCTCTGTACATTTGGAGCAGTCTGGGAATGCAGAGAGCATCTGCAGTGCCTTCCCTCTGATGACACATTCTCCTCTTTCCCTCCTGCTCTTATTTTTTCCCTGACATTAAGGCTTGAAGCTCCATCTCACCCTCTTTCTCTCCTACTGCTCTGCTCTCCCCTTGCTATATCTGGCAGGTTCTTTTTTTTTACTCCCTCCCTGCCAAGGTGCTTCCCTTTTGTTGAATTTTTCTCTTTCTTTGCTTTGCTCCTGCTCTCTCTCCTGGTTCCTGCTGCCTTCTCCTTGCTCTTTTCCTCTCCATGTCACCTGCAAAGATCTTCTCTTCCCATTGCACCTCCAGCATCTCCCCTGCTCCCCAGCTCTGCAGCAGGAGGGGCTACAGACTCTGGCACTGGGGGCTGCACCCTGTGTCTGTCCCTGGTGAGGTCTTGGCTGGGAAGTGGAAATTCACAGGAGAACCTGCTTTACTTTGCTGTCAGCTGCAGTGATTGGTTTCTGCCTCTTTACAATTCTTTTTGTTCTGTGAGAAACTACTTGCTAAAGAAAGCACATTTTTCTTGCTTACTGGGAGTTCCTGTTTGTCATTTTTATAAATCAGTGTTTATTGGCCTAATTATTGTAAATGCAGAGCCCAATAAAGGTGACTGTGATTGCAATATCTGATAATGAATTTTATAACAAACCCGCTGAGCCTGAAAGCTGCCAGCAGGAAAGACATTATGTCAGGTTAATGACAGAGAGGAGAAATCTTCCTCGCTAAGCTTTTTTCCCAACATGTGAAGGATCTCTGGTGGAGGCTGCTGTAGGTTCTGTTGGGCTGGAGCACTTCAGGCTGCTGGCATCTGGCTCTCCAGTGCTGCACCCCAAGGCTTTTGGGGCTCCTTCACAGCTCCCCCAGCCTTGCCTTGATGGAGGGATGCTTTGGGCAGGATAGAGGGCTGTGAGGAGGCTCACTCTGGAGTGTGCAGATATTGGGCACCCAGAGGTGTTCATTTCTCTGTTCCTGCTCCCCCCCATCTGACTTAATCCCACTATACAAATGCTTAACACAAGGCATAGGGAAAGCAGCTTAAACAGCACCTAAAGCTAGCTCAGCTCCAACTCCATAAATAGATTAATTAAGAAAAAAATCAATTTTGCTCTGCAGGGATAGGTTTTTCATGGAGACGCTGGTGTCTGACCTAACCTCATGACCTTACAGGTGCCCTGGAGGGGGAGGAATCCCCTCCCTACCCTTATTTGGCCTTGAGTGGCGCTGCCCATCTCTCACGCCACCTTTTCCTACCCATGGTGTCTGCTGGAGTTGTGCAGGTAAGAGTCATTTTTCTGGGAAAATCAATGGTGCTCTTGCAAGGTCCTGGTGCTGTGAGGATGTGGGGGATTCATGGGCTCCTTTTGGGTTGTGTAGACAGCCTGGTGTGATGGTACTGCATAATCCTCAAATGAGGAACCTGGGGCTATACTGGTGTGTGGTGTCTGCCCTCTGCTCTCAACACTGCCTGACATGGTGGCCTCAGGCTCCTTCTTTGTCTTGTGATGGTCCTGGGAAGAGTCAGTGACAGCTGCCCATGTGTATACTCCCAGGGCATGGCTCTTTCCCAGAGTTTGGACCTGGATCTGCAGTTCAAAGCTACAGCTGTTGGGCTCTGGGCTTTTAGTCCATCCATGGCAGCTGTTGGCTCTGCTGAGCCCAGGTCTGCATGGCTCTGGGTCTGTCTGATCTGAGAGCTGGCTCTGCCCTGCTGCAGGAATGGGGATGACTTCCTAGACCTGGGTTAGACCCAGAGTCTAATCGGAATGACTTTGTGAAACTTGGGCTTGGAGTGTTTGATTTAGTTCAGTTGCCTGCAGTAGGAATTGAGTGCAAAAGGAAAAGAGTAAAGACTAGAAGAGAACATGTTTTCTCTTAAATAATGCAGAGAAACATGGAGGAGGATGTACAAGTGTGATTTAGTCTTTTGTCCCTATGTTTTTTGCTGCTCATCACCGGTGCATTCCAGGGGTGTCTCGGGGGACCAGGGGAGTTGTTTGCCCTCTGCAGTGTGTGATGCCCATGCTGAGCCTTCTCTCCCAAACTGTGAGCAAGGGGCTGGAGCTGCTTTTTTTTGTGTCTTTAATATTTGGTTGGCAGCTGCTGTGTTTGATGCGACTCAATGTGAGAGCAAATTGGATTAACTGAAACATATTTACTGGGATAAGCAGCGAAAAAAACCCCGCAACCTGCACAGGGGTTGTTTGCAGAAACTGGTGTCTGCAGATGTGGCTGAGCTCTCCAGGGATTCACAGTGGACATCAAAGCAAGACCCTGGGGTGGAAAGAGGGATGTGGGGGTTGAGAGGGTTAAAAACCCATCACTAGGTGGCCCATCAGGATCTCCCTGTCAGTAGTGTGACCCTGTGATTTATTGGTGTCACTCACCACATCTGTGAAAACACTTGACTTTAGCAGATAATCCTTTCAATGGTGCACTCAGCAAGAAGAGAACATAGATACCTTGGGGAAAATGCAGTGAAATTTGGGAGATGCTTGTTTGGATGGATGAGCAGCAAGCACTGGACTCACCACACTGAACAAAGCAAGCTGTGGTTTGGTGCTCCTGAACAGAGCAACTTCCTGTCTCTGCACCTGGAAATGACCCTCCTTTGCCTAGGAGGGGACAAGGCACAGGAGAGATGCAGACAGAAGAAGTTCTTGCTGCTGGAGGCAAAAGGCTGGGGCAGAGGGCTGGTGACTGTGATTTCCCTGCCTGCTGCTCAGCCCGTTGCCAGGAGCATTGCCAGGGCAATATCCTGCCCTGCTCTCTGCTCAGCCCACAGAGCACCATTATTTCATTAATCTCATGTCATCTCCTCCTCGGTTGATCCAGCTGCAATATTGCAGAAATAACTTCCCGCTGCTCCCTCAGGAGGAGCAGACTTCAGAGGCCAGGAGAGTTCTTCCCTCTACTCCCTGCTTGCAGTGGGCTGTGGGCCCCAAAGCTGCCAGAAGGCTTGAAAGTCTTTGATTCCTTCTAACTCCTACAGTCAGGGATGCATAAAAAGTGGCTCATGTAAAAAAAAAAAAACCCAACCAGTTATTATAATCATCAAACCCTTTCAAATTCCCAGGGCAACTTAGTGAGGTCTAGATGAAGTCACGTCCCCATCCCAGACACAAAAACGTCACATTGCATCGGCCGGTGTCTAGCAGATGCTGTCAAGCAAATGGTGTTGCAGATCATTCCCCATTCTCTTTGTGCACCTGGTTTCCTTGAATGCTCATCTGGCTTCTCCCCCGAGTTACTTCCCAGACCACATGCTGCTCCCTCTGTGCATGCCATCCTGGTGTCATGGTCCCTCTGGCTCTTGCCCGGGCAGGAGTGTTCGTGGGGTGCTGGTTTGTGGAGCCTCATTAGCTGCAGAGAAATGAGGAGTCAGGTGAATTCTTACTCCAAATCTTAAAATGCTGTTTTAATGCATAATATATGTCCAGGGGTAACTCTGTTTCTATTTAAATGTGGGGAAGAGTGCACTGCTGAATTTTAAGTACGGTATCACAGAAAACAATGACTGTGCTGAGTGAGTGGCACATCTAATGAACATAGCAAGGGGACCAGGGCTGGCATTGCCACCCCCTCATGCTGGTGCAACCTCCATTAGCTGCACGAGGGATGTTTTTCCCAAGCATAGTAGTGACAAATTATATGATCAATAGGCAGGCTGATCTGTGGTCTAATCTCGCTTAGCCCCGCTAAGCCTGGGATTGATCCAGATCTAATCTTGCTTATCCTGGACAAACCCAGGAGCAGATCCAGATCCTGAGGTAATGCATCCCATGCAAATCCAGAATGGCTCTATTGATTTGCTGGCGTTGTCACTCTGGTTTCCCCTTGCTGCAGAGGGGTTTATCGGCGTTATCTGCCCCTTGATGTGTAACGCAATCAAAGCAGTTGATGAAACTTGATGAATCTTGATTAACTGTTGGCAGTGAGTGTTGGGCGTCTCCAGCTGCAGGACTGTGGTGGCTGCTGCAGCTGGGAAACCATGAGACTTCCTACGTAGGAGCAGTACAATAGAGGGAGGGTTAAGTGCTGGCTGGGAATCAAGGCACCCTCTGTTCTCATTTCACCTGAGCTGAGGGAACTTTTCTTTGCTGCCAAAGGTGGTTGGGGAGTCCTGGGTGCCTGCAGAAGGTACAGTCTGTGTTGGTGAGGCTCTTGCTCCCACTTAAAATGCTTCTTGGTCTCCTCTCAGTCCCTGGAGGTCTCCACCTGTGACTTTTAGTGAGAGAAGGGCTGTAACATCTAATGTCCCCTGATTTTGCTGCACTGCCCTGCAAAGGCTGGACCCTGCAGCCCACTATCCCTGTGTGCAGCCCATGGGTTCCAGTTTGCACAGGGTTGCTGCTCCTGTGGGTCAAGGGGCTTCTGCTGCAAGGCCTTTCTGTGACTCTAATAACTTCAGGAAGGAAAAAAAAAAAGTAATTACCTTCTGGGGTGGAATTTCTCAAGCCTTTACTCAGCCCACCGGGGAATTTGTCAGGAACATGGACTGTGGTTTTATTCAGCGATTCCTGAGTTATACCAGCACAGGGAAAATGGCACGTCTTGCAGCTTGATGTTGTTGTGATGTCTTTCTTTGCTCTCAGGTTTGAAAGAAAAATACCAGACCCCCAAAATCTCTCTTCAAAACATAAAACTTGCCCTTAGCTTAATTCAGTGGAGACTCGAGCAGCTGCTCCTGCATCTCAGAGAGAAAAAAGGCCTTGTGCTATTAACATGTCTAAAGAAATTGGATGTAGAAATATGAAGGTCCCTCGTCTTTTAAGAGCTGTACTCGGTGCCTCCGGCTCCTGCCTTCTACGTGAGCTGTGTGGCATTGTGGGATGCAAATAGGTTTCAGGAGCTGACCCTGCTGGGCTGAAAGGAGGATGTTGTGCCCCAGAACCTTGAGGAGAGGTGCTGGGAGCTGATGGGGGCACTCTCCCATCCTACAGCTTTTACAGCCCCATGCAGGTGTGTTGTCAGAGGCTGTGGGACTGAATCCTGGAGGCTTGATGCCAGAGCTGAGCTACAGCTGTGTCTGCAGCCTGGACTCGTATTTTTCAGACTGCTTTGATCTGAAAAGTGCTTTAGCAGTGTAAATATAATGTAGAAGGTTCTCAGATGCCCCAGAAATGTTCTCCAAGAAAATATGCTGCTTTCCCCCCTCCTTTCCCTTGAACAGGAAATAATTCCAAATTCATCCAAATGTGCTTTTCTAATCAAAGGGGCCACTTTGTACTTCTGAATCCAAGGGGAGGGGATTGGAGCACAAATAAAACAAAACTCCTTCTCAGTGCTGCGTCTGTGAGACTGATCTCCCATGGCTAAATCCATCTGTGTTTCTCCTTTGGCGAGAGCAGGAGGATCTTCCCACTGCAGCTGGGCACTTCACTTCAGAGGCTGAGCTGGTGCATGGGGAGAAGGATGAAGTGCTGGAGTAGCCCAGGTTTCTATGGCAGTGTGTGCAGCAGCCGCTCTCCTTATCTTTCCAACTTGATCGGGAGAAATTGCTTTTGTCAATTTTAATTTCAGCTGAGCTGAGCAGGATAAACAAAGGGAGGTGCAGGAGAAGCAGATGGTTTGTCACAGAGCACGGAGCAGTCAGGAAGACCGTGCAGCTTTTTATAGCATATAATGGCCTTTCCTTGCATCTAGCTATCCATCACCATGTAATTCCCAAAATAAACCGGGATTGTGCAATATATGTGAGGTATGCAAATGTCACAGCAGGTCTGGAATATTCAGCCCACAGAAGTTTTGGCAGAAGTTGGGAGCATCCACACAAAGCTTTCTGTTGGTTGGTGTCAGCTCCTGGTTTGGAAAACCCCTGTGGAGGCTGCTCATCCCACGCTGGGTTAGGGAAGCTCTGCTAAGCCTGGGTGAGACCTTCTACTGCAGCCTGGGAGATGTGGCAGTGACACTGATGCTTCTTGGTGTAACCAGGTTTAATAACCTGATTATTAAAGGTGTCTTACCCTACAGTTCTCCCTTCTGATTGCACCAAACAGGGTCATGCAGACAGACTCCCAGGTGACTCCACCTTTCCCAGGTCAGGAGGTGGCTGAAGAAGCAGGGGAAGGAGACACCTCATAGCCCTGCACTGTGCTTCCTTGCCTCACATTAATGGAGCTTTGTTAGCCACACAGGAATTGTTGGGAGGGTGGAGAATCTGTGCTTGATGCCTACGATGACCTTGTACCTGGACTTGGGTGCTCCCACCACAGGGGATGTTTTGGTCATGGTGTGTCTCCTCATGCACTGCCCTCTCCTCCAGTGCTGAGCTCAGGCTGCCATTGTGGCTGGGAGGGTGTCCTGGGCTCATGCCCTGTGGTGTGTGCAGGGCTGGCAGGAGGCTGCCTGTGGCTGAGATGCCCCAAGGCTGCTGCCATGGCACCGTGTCCGAACCAGCTGGGGAGATGTGATCTTTCCCAGAGCTGATGCACTCGGAGCACGGTGCAGATTGGTGGATATTTGTTTCAATAAGAACCATGCTGGTGTTTGCAAACCCTTTTAAATTGCTCTCAGCAAGCACTGCTGCATCTGGAGCAAAGCCTGCTTCCAGAAAAGCCTGTGGAAAGAGGAGGTCTGGGGGGTGGCAGTAGGAGCCTGAATCCTTGCCAGGTTTCCGTCCTGCAGAGCCTGTCGGGGCCGGAGCAGGGATGTGCTGTGGCTGCTGCTTCCTTTGAACAACAGGCAGGCAGTCCCCACTCTGGAACATCCCCATTTAAGCATCCCTGTGCAATTTCAAATAATGAGCAAATATGAAGAAAATCAAAGTGTGTTTGAACTCTGTTAATGAACAGAAAGAGGGCTAAATGTTTTCAATAAACTGTTTGCTGCAAATTTGCAGAATACCTAAACCAACTCTGTCCATTCCAGCTCACGTTCTGCAGTGCCTAAAGCTGTGAAAACCTCAGTGCTGGAATGATGGGAGCAGCCAAATCCCAGTGGGCGAAGCTGCTGGTGGTGGATGTGATTTCTGGAGATAGGAGACTTAGCCAAAAACCCAGTAAGTGTGTTCCATTTCCTGGTGGGAGCAGGAACATCCCTGTAGGGAGAACAGAAGGGGACAGCTCGCTGGTGCTGCTGGCCTCGACAGCAGCTGGGAAAGGGTCCTGGGCTTGGAAGAAATCAAGGTTCAAAGGAGGCTCCCGTGGGCGGATCAGCTCGCACTAAAGAGAATGGTCCCCATGGCATTTTTGTGCACTGCAAGGGAGCCGTTTAGTATTTATTTCCCTTTATTTGTTGTTTATAAGGAGGCTGAGAAATGGCGTTGCTGCTTCATACGGTCCACCTGAACTCCCGGCCGTGCAGGCAGAGCCGGGGTTCCCAGCCCGGAGCAGCAGCGGGCTTTGTTTGAGAAGGCAGCCGGAATTTCAACGAGCTGTGTTTTCATTCTTCAGGGCTGGAAACCTGATCTCGGCCACGGGCTGGCTGCTCAGGCCTTTCCCTATGGACAGACAGACAGGGAAGGATAGCTGAGCCTCCCCACCTGCATCCTCCGAGCTTAACGCAGGCTCGGGGTGCCTTGAGAGGGTGGCTCACACCGATGGCTGCCTCCATCGGGACCCTCGGTTGTCACTCAGTGCTCGCCCTGGCTCCACAGCGCCGTCAGCTGATTAGCTCGCTAATTAAAGTAAATCATGATGACAGGGCTGGGGTATATGTTAGATCTCTGGCGTGGGGGGGGGGGCTGTTTTCACGCAGTGTATCACGTAACTCTGACGTGTGATCTCGGCTGTAATTGTGACTTTTCCCTTTGAACGTGGTGCCTGCCTGAAGTTTAATGATTATTTATTTCCTGTTTGCAGGAGAGCTTGGTGCCCTTAGTAAGTCACAGCTTGGCTGCATGAGGGTCCTGGATGCTGTGTAGAGAACCAGGGAATCGTAGAAAGGCTTGGATTGGAAGAGCTTGAAATTCATGTCATTCCAACCCCCTGCCAGGGGCAGGGACACCTTCCACTAGACCATGTTGACCACAGCTCCATCCAATCTGGTTTTGAACACTTTAGAGGTGGGGCATCCACAGCTTCTCTGGGCAACCCCTGCCAGTGCCTCACCTCTCTCTCTTTTAAAGGAATTCTTCCTTACATCTCTCCTCTTAGCTTAAACCATTACCCCTTGTCTTATTACCTGCCTAGGGAACAAGTGTGTCAGGAGAATGTGTGTGCAGAGCTCTGCTGTTGGCAACTCCTTTCTCTGGGATCCTGGCACGTTCCCCACAGGTTCCAAGGCTGGATCTCTGGTCCCAGCTCTGCACAGTGCCAGGTATCTGTCCCCAGGCTGCTGCCACTCACTGCTCTTTACCCAGACTGGGGCGGTGGCAGTGGGGTGTCTTCTCATTCCAAACATGTCCTGGCTGTATCCATGTGGCACCTGGTGCTGCTCCTGAGCGTGTCACACATTGCAGCAGGTCTTGCTTTAAAGGCAGCTCCTCCATCAGGTAGGATGCTGTCCCTCCTCAAGTGCCCCATCTTGCTTTCAGGGGTGACTCAAGACTGCAGAAACACAAAATTTCCCAAAATACTCCCAAACAGAAGACTGGTCCCTTGGTCTTGTTTACATCACCTGTAAACAAGATGAACCCAGAGAACAGCTGCATCTTTTGCTGTTAATAGATTAAAATTATAGATGATCACAAAATAACAGTGTACAGAATAAATGCTTAGCTGATGTGAATTACTTTTCCTCCATTTCCTTCCATTAGCCACCAGCCATTTACTCCAGTCAGAGCTCTGTCCCTGGGAAACACCCAAGCTGGATGTGGAGCAGCAGGCTGGGTAAGTGCTGGGTAAGATAGCACTGCTGATGGACTGAGATGAGATGAAGTGAGAAAATCAGAGGGACTGGGAGATGGAGGATGTTACCTGTCATATTATCTCTATTTCTTATAAAAAAAAAAAAAAAGAGAGAGAAAGAAGGAAAGTCTGAAAG
Organism: Pachyramphus minor; assembly: GCA_013397135.1. NCBI lineage: Eukaryota > Metazoa > Chordata > Aves > Passeriformes > Tyrannidae > Pachyramphus > Pachyramphus minor. Next base: position 342,498 of record VYXB01004993.1, on the reverse strand, counting down.
CTGTTTCTGCCTTATTTGTGGTCTTCTGTTCTGTGTATCACTTGCTCCAGGACAGGATTTGGCCTGCAGAGCAGTAAGGAAAGTTTGCAGCATTGGCAACAACACTATGTGATTCAGGACTGAGCCCTTAAGCAAGATTATTACTCATTTTACCAGGCACAACTATCCATTATGGTTAATAAAACACTGCATAAGTGATTCTCAGCCTGACCCAAACAATATGTCTTATGGCCCAGCTGGGCTTACTTTTATCCTGAGCCTCACACTTAGGATATGTTGGTGTCAGCAGACCCTGAGATGTTGGTACCTGATGTCATGGACAGACAAGATCTGCCTCTTACTTTCCAAAAGGATGAGTGATGTGAGATGCTGGATAGGTCTGGTTGCCACCTCTCTGCTGTGTCCTTTTCTGAAGGATAGGGTCCCTGTCAGCTGTGGTAGCATATTGTCCCAGGGTTCTGGGGAGAAGGCAGATCCATCCCAGGCTGGGTGTGCTGCACACCAGCTCCATGGCAGGTGGATGGCCTCCTGAGGGACCGTGCTTCATACTTTTGCACTTCTGGAGATGCAGATGCTGTCTTAGGTGCCCAGAGTGTGGTCTTTCATCGCCCCAGAGCAAAGCAGATCGGCAGACTGGGGAAGGGGAGGAGGATGAGTCTGTGCTGCAGAAGGAAGGCTTTGTCCTAGCACTCTTGATGGAAATGAGGACCAGGAACTTGTTTGTGGAGGTGCACCTGATGCAGAGACGGTGATAAGGCTGCCTCCACATTCTTGTGCTGCTCAGCAGCCTGTGCTGTGGGAGGACAGAGCCAACAACCCTGCCTGTACATTGCCTTTTGCATCCAGCATTCCACCTGTTCTGCAAGGCATCGGGAACAGCTCGAGGAGTGCTGGGGCAGTGGCATGAGCTGGTCCCTGCCAGGATGCTGTTACCCCACAAATAAGGAGCAAGCCCTTGCTCTGAGGTGTGCTGGTGGCTGGCTGGGGGGCTCTGCTCCAGGCCATCCATCTGGCATCTTTTTGAGACACTGTGTTCATTTTTTCCAGCGTGCCAAAACAAATCCTTGCAGACTATTAATCACTGGCTTGGAACATCATCCAGCCAGGTTCAGTTGTGATAAGATATGCCAGCCCTTGTCTGACATCGTGTAGCCATTTCAAGAGGACATAATTACAGTGATTGCTAGGCATTTTTCTAGGTTTTTCTCCCTTCCCTTGCAGGTAATGTAATGTGACAAATCACTTTGCCTGACACCCCACATCACAAAGTGCTCAGCTCAAGCACCGCTGGTATACTGGCTGTGCTGCAGTGTGGGTACATCAGGCTCACTGCAGACAGCACAGGTGGGGTGCCAGAATGTGAGAATCTCAGTTTGACGGGTGAAAATGATCCATGTGGCAATGCTGGGGCTTTGACAGGGGTATTCTGCAGTTACAGGAGTGGCAGGGGGTGCCAGAGAGGAAGGCAGCACACCATGATTGGTGCCTGAACTGCTAATTGCCAGGTGTAAGATAAGGCAGGCAGTGTTTGAAATGTCAAGCTGTGGGATGCTGCAAAGTCAGTACCAGCAAGGAACCAGAGCCAGATTCCCCAGTGTGGGCACCTTGGTGGGATGGAGCTGTGTCCTGGCCCTGCAGCTGCTTCTTGTCTGCTGCTACGTCTCCATCAGCAGCTCTGGAGCTGGGGCAAGTTGCACCAGCTGAGGAATGGTGCCGAAATCTCCCAGCTGGCATTCAGTGCTGTGGCAGGAGGCTGTATATCCTAGAAATGTGCTCTCTTGCCTGTTGGCATGCTGGGCAGGAGGCTTGTGGCTCGGTGGTAAAGGCAGATGAATGTTTGGGAGCAGTCAACATTCTGCCAGTGCCAGATATCTAATTTGTGCTGGAAGACAGAAGAATTGCACCCTCTCTGATCCCTTGCATGGGTTCAGAAGCAGACAAAGTAGCATGCAGGAATAAAAGTGAAAAAAAGTAGAAAGAGAAATGTAGAATAAGTGATTTAGTTGTGTTCATGATTGTTTTGAAAGATGTGATGGGTGTTGCTGGAGCAGCTGTGCAGAGTTGGCTAAAGCTCTATGTGCTGTCTCTGAAGCCGTTCAGACTAGAGGCACTGCACTTTTCTGTTTCACTAAATCACTGTCCTTCCCCAGGTGTCTTTATTCCCCGACCTTCACAATCTGTTTGTCCATGTGGGAACCCAGGGACTGAATTAAGACGTGCTATTTGTAAGCAGGGTAGAAAGAGCAGAGATTCTGCCATCACCCGGGATAACCTTCGCCAGCAGGCGGGTCTCCTGCAGAGAGAGGTTCACTTGCCTCTTAATTCATCCACGGCAGTGCTGCCTTGTAAGCCCTGAGGCCGTCTGTTCCTCACCTGTGTGGGGAACAGCACACATGGTTTGTAATCCAGGCAGGCGTCCAACGCGCTGCGCGGAAGGTCCACCACGGAATTGTGCACTGAGCTGCACTGCCGTGCTCCCCTGGCTCGGCTCCTGCATGTGCCAGTGGCACACATTCCAGTTTCCTTGTGCTTCGCTTTCTACCCTCCCTCTTCTCTCCTCCTCGCTTTTAATCTTTGCTTAACTTGTTGTGCAGGCAATTGCAGGGCATTTAGCACATGGTGATGTGTGTTTGGGGCCTGAGCTGGAAATACGGCTCATTATCTGGAGTGGATAATATTAAGCACTTCTCTCTGTTGGCCATTTGATCACAAGGTTATCCTGTTTGATGGTTTTATACCCTGGAATTGATTGCATGGGAAATGTTTAGCCAGCATGGCTGGAACCTGGGTCTCCCCACAGGCTGCCAGGTACAGGTGAGCTACAGCACTGTGGGGAGCCACTGGTGGGGGGTGACCAGCAGATGGTGACCCTCTTCAGACCCTCAGGTCAGCTTTTCTTGCAAGCTATGCAATTAAGTTAATCAAGCTGCACAGTGTTCTGGTGTGATCATGCAGCAGCCAGTGGGGCACAGGCCAGTGAAGTGGGGGAAAAGGCTGTATCACTTCTTACAGCCCCCTGAATTGTGCAGCATTTTTTTGTTTCAGATCTTAAAGGCTCCAGAGACACCTTAGAGCACCTTCTAGTACCTAAAATGGGTTACAAAAGAGCTTAAGAGGGACTTTGGACAAAGGCATGAAGTCATAGGACAAGGGGGAATGGCTTGAGGCTGACAGAAGGTAGATTTAGATTAGATATTAGAATGAAATTCTTGCCTGTGAGGGTGGTGAGTCACTGCCACAGGTTACTCAGAGAAGTTGTGGTGTCTTTGAGTGTTCAAGGCCAGGCTGGATGGGGCTGTGAGCAACCTGGTCTAGTGAAAGGTGTCCTTGCACATGGCAGGGGGGTTTGGAAAGAAATGATTCTTAAGGTTCCTTCCAACCCAAACCACTCTGTGATTATGATGCTGGCTGCCCTTGCCTTGCTATTGCTCTGTGCAGGCTGCAGAGAGCCAGCCACTTCCCAGCTCCTTGCTGTGCCCTGTGCTGCCTTTGTTCACACAGGATGTGCTTGCTTGGCTCCTTAGGTACTTCCAGAAAGCAGCATCCAACTGTTTATCCCCTTTCCCCATGTTTTGCTGCCAGGCAGGCTGTGTACATTAGGAGTGGGTCCAGCGGGCTTCCTCTGGACCAATACCAGTGTTGGAGCAGAGAATCAGTCCTGCACCTGTCACTTTTTTAATATAGACTTTAAATCTGATTATAACTGCCTGTCTGGCACTGCATTATGTGATTCATGATTATTCAGCATTATGTAATCTTTGATAAAAGATGCTGCATCAGTAAAAGTGAATTAAACTATTGAGTGATAGGAGTTTATCGAATTCCTTGGAGTGATGTTGTCCTCTCTTTGGCACTTTAACCTCTCCTGTGGAAGGAGCGTGCCAGACGCTGCCCTTGCTAACAGCCAGGAAACCCTGCTGACTTGGGTGGAATTGCAGGAGTACAAATAAAGTTAGATTTCAGCTTAGAAAGACAGTTTTTTATAGTCTAAAGACTCAATATTTTACAGCAGCGGTCCCTTATCTGCATTATGTGCAAACTGCTAACAGAGTTGCACAGACAGATGTCTGCAAGTCCTGAAGATGCTCGATAAAGTTTGGCTCTCAGAGGGCTGATGGGCAGAGTTGGCCAGGATCTCTTCACTCCAAACCCTCTGGAGAATGGGCATTGAATTCCCACAAGATGAAAGGGAAAAAAAATGGGTTTAATTCTAATGTCTTATTTTCTAAATGCCCCCCTAAATATAAAATCTTGCATTTTTTTTCTAGTTAGGCCTTCCCTTTTTCCTCCCACAGTAGATGTCTGATGGTTGAATGGTCTAGGGATTTTGCTCTGAGTTTTCTTATTTCTTCATTTCCTTTTTCTATACTACAGGTTGGTGTTTTTTTTTACTTTGCTGTGATATTAGAAACATTGCTAGGAGAAAAAAAAAGCACAAACCTAAACTGTAATTCCTGACACCAGATGCTTTGAAAAGCTTTCAAGTTGTGCAGAACTGGACAAGCAAAGAAAGGAAAAAATAAACCTACATCATTTATTTTACTTCACCTAGGAGCTAAAAGGAAAAGGCACTGGAAAGGGGAAAAACAACGCTTCAGAAACATGAAATTAAAAGAAAGGTTCTGAAAAATTAAAAAGATAAAGTTTCCTCCTTGATGCTTAAAAACAGATTTCAAATTTTCAGACTATTTTGTGCATATTCCTGCAGAGAAATAGGATGCTCAGGGAGGTGGAGAGGGCTTTACTCCCCCTATGTTGTAGCAGAGGATGCGAGTGATTGTTTGGGTACCACCATAGGAGCCTTGGATATGGAGGGATGCAGAGTGGGCATTGAGCCCCCAAAGCCCACCATCCTCTGCAGTATCACATCCCAGGAGAGGCAGGGATGTGAGCAGGAGCTGGTCAGGCAGCAGATGTTTGTATGGGCAAGTGCCATCCCCTGCTTGTCCTTCTCCCTCATCCCTGCAAAAGGAATGTTTAATAAAACCCATAGGCTTGCTGGCCCTCTTATAGTTTTAAATATACATGTTTAGATGCTGAGATTTACTCTTTGACAGGTATGAGAGAGACAGCTATAAATGCTGGGCTGGAAAGGAGACATCACATTAGTGCTCTAACAAAGGACTGCAAACTGCAACACTTGCTTTTGATTAAAAGCTTTCCTTATTCTACAGTGTGGGCAGACCCAGTATCTCCATTCCATGCTGCCTGGACCCATCAGTGGGGTGGGTGACTGACAGGTCATGGTGCTGTCCTGCTCCTCAGCCTTCAGGCTGGCCCTGTGCCAACTCTAGACCCCCAACCTGATGCTGGGGTCATGAAACTGCCTCCAAGGGGGGGTGATGCAGTTCTCCAGTGGCAGCAGGACTGGAGTAGGGTGCTACAAAGTGGGCTGCTGTCTTATGGAGAGTTCTTGCAGGGGGTTTGGCCAAGGGGGATATGGGGACCACCATGCCACCAGCTCCCTTGCTCCCAGCCAATCCACCAGGCATTGATGCTAGGGGCATCATCAGGTGCATTGCAACAGGAGTGTTGGGCTTTGGATAAACTAATTGTGTTGCAAGGAGTGGAGTGAAGCTTTTAGATTTCAGAGCCAAAATGTGGCATCTTTATTAATGTGTCTACTTGAGTTCCCTGGGACGCGATGTTTTCTCCTCACCCTGGCCATCCATCTGAACTGATAATAGGACCATTAATCCATTTTGTTGACAGCATGCACAGACCTCCAGTGAGGCAGGAGATGGGGAGGGGTGGGACTGCAATCGTTGCTGTTTTGTTCAAAGGGATCTTGTCACAGCCTCTGGCAAACTGAGCATTAGCTGCAGGTGAAAGGATGGAGTGTTAACCAAGGTTATGGGTGATCTGCAGCTGGCCAGCTGTGGCCTGGCTTCTCCTTGGTCAACTGGAGAGCATCCTGCAGAAAGCCACTGAGATAAGAGATGTTCTACAGAGCCTTGTGCTCCAGGGTGTATCCCACTGTGCAGGTTCTACACTCAGCAACCTCATACCTGTCATTAACACACCTCTAGTCCCCCTCCATGCTATAGTGGAGTTTGTAGGAATTTGAGGCCTTTTCAGCCCTGCCTGGCACACCATCCATCATGTCAGGGATTTTTCTCAACAGTAGCAGAAATACATATATGCAATAAATAAAAAAATGCATATATTTTATATATGTGACATATGAAGAAATATTTCAGTGGAAAAAGAGCTGGGACATGAGGTGCATCCCTGACCAGCTCTCACTCCTCCACAGAGTCCCTGCCAGTGGCTGATCCCAGGCGCCTTTATATTCAGACTGATCCTGTCTGGTTTTAAATATCTCAAGCCACAGAACTTTCTCCCTCCAGGGAACCATGTCACAGCCTCATAATTTTCGTTGTCAGCAGAGGGGATTTTTTCCCCTGTGACATTCAACCTTAAATGCTCCATTTCTTCATTTCCTGTCATCCCTTCTGGTGATGCCCCTTGTACTCTATTAAATAATTCCTTCCCTCCCTCTATTTACTCCAACCAGATCTGTAAGGCTCTCAGTTTGTCTCCCCATGGACAGCTCTTAACCAAGCAATATATATATTTAAGCCTTTTAATCTTCTTTCAGAAATCAGTCTCCCTGTGCCTTTGATCATTTGTGTGGCTTCCCTCTGAACTGCCGCCAACATGTCTGTGCTGAGGGAGCCCTGCACTCTGGCTCTGGCCACACCTGAGCCTCGCAGTGTCTCCCTGCTGCCCTCAGATGGGCTGGGCCCAAACTCCAGAGGCTGATCCATCCCTGCTGGCTTTATGCACACCACCCTCCTGCATCCCCCCTGCTGACCCCCAGGCCCTTCACTGGGGAGTAGCTCCAGCACTTGGCTCAGCCCATCCTGCTCTTGGCTCCTGCTTGCCTTTGCCTTCCAGACGTGCTCACTCACATCTGTCCAAGGCACAGCTCTTTAGCTGCTTCCTGCCCATATTTCTAATCTCACTAGGCCCTTTTTGTGTTAATTTTCTATGCTTGCTGGAGCTCACAGCACCTCCCAGCATAGCATCATCTGCCAAATTCATTAATGTGTAGTTTACTCCCTCTTTCCAGGTCATTAATGAGGGTATTAAATGAGAGCAGCCCTAACCTAGATCCTTGCAGTACCCCATAAACACCTCCCCCTGCTTCTAATTACCCTTTGTTTATGATCCTTCAGCCAGGTTTTCAATTCACATGGCATAGTTCAAGCCATCAGAATTAATTTTTTCATGGAAGGCTTCGAAAAGGCTTTGCCCCTTTGTGCTGTCCCCACCTGCTGCCTCTCCATGTCCCACCCCTACTCCCCCGTGGGTCACAATGACCTACGACGCCAGGAACACCTGGCAAAGGCTTTTTCCTCTGCCGGGGGATGGTATTCGTGGATAGATGCTATCCCGGGGGATGGCGCCCGTGGATGGATGCTGTCGCGGGGACCGGTGTCCCTAGAGGCAGGGGGTGACCCGGTCACCTTCTAGGCTCTCTTCCAGGCGGTGGCGGCCCGTGGCCGTGCTGTGCGGTCCNCCGACGGGACCTGTGCCGCCGCAGATCCGCCGAGCCCCTGTCCCGCTGCCCTTCCCTCCGGCCGGCCGCTACGGACGGGTGGGCTGCAGGGCGGTTCGCGGCGTGGATGCGCAGGCACCGGCCCGTCTTTAACCCGGTGGCGGGGAGCGGCGTGTTGGGAGGTTTCCGAGCCAGTCGGCGCCCGCGATGCGCCGGAGCCGCGCCTCCGCCCCGTCCTGGTGACACCTCCCATGGGCCCCGTAACGAGACCCCGGGACCCTGCGTACGGCGAGCGCGGAGTCTCGAGGTGAGGCACCGGCACAGGGACAACGAGACGCTTTATTTCATTGTTAGGAAGAGGCGGCACGGCAGGGATTTGCCCAGGGTTCAGCAGGGCGCAGCGAGCGCTGCCTGGGTTGGAGCCTCCCGGGAGCGCCCGGCGTTCCCGGCCCCTAGGGGTGTCACACTTTCCGGCGGGGCGGGCTCGCTCCTGCCAGAGAGGGAAAGAGACCGAACGGGCCTGGGGGCGCTCCGCCGCTGAGCTCGCCCCCGCTGCCCGCAGGGACCCGCGGCCGCCCCGCGCGATGAAGAAGGAACAGCCGGTGACCGCGGCCGCGCAGACAAAGCGCCGGCGCG